>PVKM010021834.1:0-22266 GCA_004027735.1 Carollia perspicillata | reverse complement strand
TGTTTGTTCTTGTTATTCCACAGCTTTGCAGTTTCCCCTCCATGCCTCCTGCTGGCTGAGCAGGCTCGCAAAGCAAAAGTGCAGTTTGCTGAATCCCAGCATGGGCGTCACACTCTACAGAAGGGCAGGTTTGGAGACGAAGGACGACTTAATTGGCATAGATGTCAAAACTCCAGGTTCTCCTTTAGTGGATGTTTTCTGATCGATTTATGACTGGGAAAGCTCTCACATTACCACCCTTTGGCTGTATAGGGAAATTCCAAAAACTTCCAGTTTGGAAATTTTGCCCTGACCCCTCTCCCCAAATCTACTAAATTTTGGTAGTAAAAAGAATGATTGGTTGTTTTGAATCCATAAAATAAAAGGACAGTTACATGTATGTACATTTGTGTTTAACTCTGCATGTGCTCATGGGTAAAGATATGTGAGTATATTAGCGTAGATTCTAGCTTTTCACAAGGTCTTGGAAAGAACTGTAGTTTAATCTCAAATATATGTGTATATTTTATATTCAAATATAACTTATTATCAGGCACTGATAATAACACATAGAAGTAGTAGTTTCTGTTATTTAAATTCCTGTTTGTAATGCAAAATATTAACAACCACATGTCATTTCCCGATTTTTTAAAAAAATTTTACTGGTTAACAAAATGCAAAAGCCCTGGAGTGCTTGTTTGTGAGAATATCTAGCCCTGATTGATTGATTTACTGATTGACAAGTGTTGAAGGGTGCTGGAGTGAGGCAGGCAGGGCTATTCTGAGAAACATCCTTTGAAAATATTTTAAAAGTTAGACAGTTTGTCACTCAAGAGAGGAAAATATTTCTAGAATGATGCACTAAATTTTAGTGCTCTGGACTATCTCAACAGTCTTACGTGTAGGTGACCTTAAGTGTTTGTGCACTGAGGCAACCAAAAGTATACACCATGTGAATTAGGTTGATTTCTGTATGCAAATATCTACTAGTCTTGCATAAGAACACAGCTTGCTCTCAGCTTTACCACCTGTGCTATATTTTCTAGTTTTGAAAAAGATTCCCCCTACTTTATTTCAGCATCTTGCACACTAGTTGGGCTTTCGCCCTCTCTTGAATAAGTTTTCTTGATGCAGCATACCTGTACAACATAATTGACACTGTTCCTGTCACTCTGGCAGGGGAAATGCCAGAGTCGGACTTAAATCTTCAAGCAATCTATAATATTATGTGCCTAGCAATAGCTTACAGGTTCCTATTTATATCTCCCTTTAAATATTTTATATCTTCTCTATTACTGGTAAGAGTTAATCCACAAGTTTCCTGAGGGTTTTTTTGTAAGTGTACATAGGATATCATTTATGGTGTTTGGAATCACCATATATTAATTCAGAAGTTTGATGGATTCTTAAGAAAAGTTACCTGTGAAGAAGTAATGGAGAAGATTCATGACGAGTCATTCAATGCAAATCTGCAGAAGAAACTTGATCTTTATAGTCATTCTGGGGAGTCGTGGACACAGTCTTATTACATTGATTCTGCATTTTTGAAATGGACTGTTCTCAACCTGTCTGCCCTAAGGAGTCTGAGGATATGAATGGCTTAATACTTGCCACAGCCACTCTATATATCCTCATAGCATATCTCATTTTTAAAACATAACCTCAATAAGTAGAACTATATACAAAATAGGCCATGCCATAATCACTGTTTTACTTTCTACTACAAGAAACCATTCTGCATTATTCACTGGCTTCTAGATTATTGATTTTTAGTAGCTGTCTGGCTGTGTGGCCATAGAAATAATTAAAAAGACATTTCGATCCCAATGTCTCTTTCAAGAAAAGCTGAGAGCTTCTTCTATGGCTGAGTGGTTTTAGAATCCTACAAAATTGGCTCATTTTTACAAGCCTGTTCTGCAAACATAAGTGGTCAAAATTATAAAGATTTTAGAGGCCGCAATTTCCCCAGCTGGATGAAGGGGATAACTCTTAGAGGCCCCATAGATCATGCCATGTTGTCATTTATTATAATGTTTTAACATACTACAGAATTTGTGTTGTCAAGAACATTGGGTGGGGTGATTTATTGGCTAGGATTGATTATGTTGCTAATAGCACAGATGGCTTGAATTTTGGAAGGGGAAAATTTCTTGTCACTGAGCATGAAAAAATAAACACTGAGTTGCCAAGAGACAAAGGGGACTTCACTTAAAAAGACTCATTTACCTGCCACAAGCGGACAACATTCAAGAGGTAGTTTTTGTTTTCCTTGAAACACACACTTAAACTGTTTTTTTGTTTCAGGGAGCAGTGGGCATTTTCTGCATGTGAACATGTATTCCCCAATAGGGCAAACTTTTGTGAGCTCCCTCTCCATGACAATGAGGGCAGTGAATTTCAGAGTTTCTCTTCAGTTTCTGCTACAAATACCAAAACGATGACCTTGCCAGCAAAGCTTTTACAGCTGAATGTCTAGAGCTCTGACGTTTGCATTGACTTTGAGCGATTTCCTGTAGGCTAACACCTGGAAGCCATCGTCCTCAGATGCCCAGCAGCCACATGCCGGACCCTGCACAGCGGTGAAGGGTACTGATGGAGACCCATTGACCCACCAGGTGAAACACACACGACAGGCACCAGATTGTCTTATGTAAAAGTAACACTGCCTGTCCAGATCTCATCGTGATTATTCAAAAATTCAGATGAAAGTTTAGGAATGAGAGACTCAATGTCTGACTAATGAAAACTCGATTTTGCTTCCCCCCCTCTAAGTGATATATTTAAGCAGAAGTTTGTCAGTGGTGGTGATGGTGGGGTTTTTTCCCCTCAAAACCCCATTGACAAGTCACCTTGTCTCTGCTTGGATCTGCATTCTGATCACCTCAAAGGTAAGGTTTGGGAAACCAGGACCTCAGGCTCTGCCCTCCTCCATCAGCAGCCAGAAGTCTTGCGCTGGGTCATTTTCTCTTGTTACTTACTCACCAGTCGCAATTCAAGCAGCTAGCTATAAATAAAGCGACAATGACAATGCTTGGGAAAAATGAGATCATACCCTAACTTTAAGGAGTCCTGATATATTATCAAGTTTGAGATGGGCTTGTAGTTCACTGAAATATTTTGCTTGCACCATTGAGTCACCTATGAACTAGGGTTTTCATTCTTCAAGTTTATTTCTAGAGATAAAGTGAAGCTCTCCTTGTCTAAAGAAATAGAGTGTTGATTCATTAAAAATCGATGCATCTTCTGATAAATGCCTCCTTTTCAGAGGAGGAACAACGCTCATCTTTAGGGAAAGATCCAGAGTCTTAGAAATGTCTTTAATTGAGAACATCACCTTTAAATGAATGAAATTTTACAGGTCTACTCTTGTACACCACCGTTCTACAACACAATGATCTATATTCTGAGCAAATTTGCAATGCTCCAGTTAAAAGCTTTTTATTCTTCTTCTGGGCACAATGGGGATGATAAACATGCACCTCTCTTTGAAGTAGCGTGGAGAGTGACTCTGTGAAGTCAGGGGGGCATTATGAAAGAATGTGAAGCAAAAGTGAAAAACTTAACCAGCAGCCATTTGGGGCTGAAAATGTGTTCTAATGGGGATTCCATTAACTGATCAAAGGCTGATGTGTGTACACACACACATTTATACAGGCTCGTCCACTAGAAAGTTAAATTTGTCTTTCCATATGCTTCAGCAAATGGGCTTGGCCAACATCTTATTGCCACCAGCACTCCAATGTCACATCAAAGCAAGTCTGTTCAATGAGTCTCTGTAATTCATTACCTGAATTTCTCATCCCATCTGTAGGTCCATTTGCTCACTGGCTGATGTTTATTCATTCCTAACAGCAGCATTCTATCTGAAGAAGGAGCAGACTGGTTCTTTCAGGTTTAAATGGGAACAATTATTTCCATTAGTAAAACCAGACCAGAAATAGAAAGTGTTTCTCCCTCAAGGCAAGGGAAGTTTGTCTGCAAACTTACAACTGAGATTGGTTCTAGATATGTTTAGTGACTTACTGAGCCCCAAATCTGGGTCTACATGACTGAATGCTCACAGTTTGCTAAGGACCAATTTTTATTGAATAACATTGCTGGCAAGGGAAGTGTCCCAATAATACATACTTAATTACTGAGCATCTACCATCCATCATTTACTGTGTTAAGCACTGCGGATAGACAAACAGAA
Organism: Carollia perspicillata; assembly: GCA_004027735.1. Taxonomy (NCBI): domain Eukaryota; kingdom Metazoa; phylum Chordata; class Mammalia; order Chiroptera; family Phyllostomidae; genus Carollia; species Carollia perspicillata. The sequence continues at coordinate 18,095 of PVKM010021834.1, read as the reverse complement.
GAGACACAGGGCCTACGCTCATGACATATTCTTGGTGGTAAGGCAGACATTCATTTGTTCTCAAGTCTCTCTGATTAGACATATTTGCAGTCACTCAGGTTCTTTCCAGCATCAGCCAGACTTGTCTGTGCTGCTTCATACTCCAGGCCATGGAGAAAGCAGCATGAAGGAACTAGAGGAAAAGATGAATAGGACCGAAGCTATTTCTGATATTCATATCCATTCCTATCCAATGACGCCATTCCCTTATAAATCCTAACTGACCTAAAATCAACACTACCACTTCCTTTCTATCGCCCAGGTGTCACTGTCAGCGGAATAGGACTGTGCCCTCGACGCTGAGCCTCCATCAGGGCAGCCTGTGTGACCCATGCTCTGACTGGGAGGCACCATGGGGAGAGCACAAATGGTATTTTTCAAAACATAACTCAGTGTGCTGAGATACACTTGATTGCCCTAGCAATGTTTATCTTTGAAGGAAGTTAGGGTGATTTAGGATGCAGTTTTCTTTCTTCTCTCCTTTGATCAGCTGGAAAAAGTGGATGTTGGTCAAGATAATAAGCTAAAGAAATTCTGCAATAACTCAGAGTCAACAATCGGGGTGTAAACATGATTGTACATCCAATACTTTGGTTCTAAAGAAGGAAAAATTAATTTTTTTCTGTTCTCCTTCCTTTACCCATGGGATTTTGGGGGTCTTTTTGTTATGAGTGTAATGAATCAAAAATTTCTCAGAGCTCCGCTGCAGTGAAGCCCTCATATGGTGAGCATTATCTAGAGACCCAGATCTTTTCAGTGAGAATTTCAATAGGTGAAACAGAAAATGATCAGTGAGCAGTGAGGACTATTATAATGGAAACATCATTTGAAACGAAGCCTTCAACATCTGTTTCTCTTTCTAATTACAAATGCAACACTCCCTCCTGACACCCAGTTTCACCATCACCACCATAAATCACAATCATAAAAAATGTAAAAAATGGAGTGATTTACATGGTTTTATGTGCTTTGCATTCAAAGCCACATGCATCCTTCAATTATGTTGCTCTCGTGTTCCAGATGAAATCAGGTGGGATGCAGGGAGTGAAAATAGAGCTCATATACTAAATGCGATTCTTCCTTCCACGGGTTTTCACCCAAGTCTCATATAAACAAAAGTGGTTCTGGGTGGAGAAAAATCAGACGCAGCTGAGAAAAAAATCAGCTTTGAAAAGTTCTTTCAGTCATTTATCAATAAACATTTACTAAAAACCTACTACGTGAGAGGCCTGGTACCGGCCCCACAGGACAAAAGAGTAAACAAAACATGTACGCCTAGAATGGAAAACCTAATTCTTGAAAGAGACATTAAAACAAAAAGATTCACACACAAATATATAATCATGGCCGTGATGTTTCGGTGTAGGAAAACTGCAGGGCTCTCTGACAATGCAATTTTCAGCAAAAATCTCGAGAAGTTAGCAGACTCCTAAGGAGACAGCAAAAAGACCATTTGAAGCATTCTCCAACTGGCTTTTATAAACACAAGCAGAACCATGCTTCTAGGGGTTTTCAAATATCTGAAAAATCTGTAATTAGAAACAGAAAACATCTGGGGTAATTTAAATACAATATTGAAGATGTAATTTATACATTCAAATTTCCAAAAGTTCAGTCTTAAAGAGAACACTCTGTAATACATATGTCAGCTTTCATACCAAGGAGTAATATGTCTAGTGTTGATTAGTACAGAACAGACTAGCACAGAGAAATGGGGCTGTGAACTGTGTCCTGAACTTGATGACAAAAGGAGAGAACACAGACAGGAACCAGAGCAAACACATCCCTAGTCTAGCATAGGGTTACACCATTTTTTTAGAGAGAAGAGAGAAGAAATTTTCCCTCGAAACAATTTAGGAATACCTTTATAATATTTTATATCACATTGTAGTATTTCATGTACATTTGTAAATATATACATATTATATATATTATACATCATATTGTACATACTGCTTAATGTAAGTCTATATAATGCACTGCATTAGCATAAGATAGAATATGGTCCCGTAAGAAACAATTTCTTAGTCTTAATGGTTTAAACGGACTTTGCGACATGTTCATTGCGGTTCAGTGGAGACTTGATTCCATGCTGCCCTCAAATAAGAACTTCGAATGTTGTACTTGCTACCAATGGAAATATGTCTGATTGCCACTGTAGTAATAAAGGCCAGTAAAGAATTGCCTGCTGGTTCTTAAATGCTTTCATTTAGATCAGCAGTTTTGACCTGTGTGCAACAAGAATTTTTAAAATACTCAATACTTAACTATTTAGTCAAGGGCACTGACTGCTTTTCCCTTAAGTTGTCAAATAAAAAAAATGACAACATCCAACACAACAATAGCCATCCAGTGTGAATGAATCAAAATTATATCTGTATTTTTGTCAAATCTGCAAAAAATATATGTTTGGGTATGCCACAGAATTTTACTGATTAATGTGTGCCATGAAAAAGGTTGAAAATTGCTAACCTAAATGGCACATTCATTCAAATTTCATTGGCTAAAACAAAGCATGTGGCCATTACTAGGACAATCCTCCTATTTGCCGAAAGTAGAGAGAAACTGGCTTTTTCCTCCTACCTCATAAAGTTAATATACATATACCATATACTATATGGGTGTATTTCATTCTATTATCTTATATCAGTAATGTGTTGTTAAATATTGATATCTGTACTAGGTTATCTGCAATTGAAATACTAATATTTATATCAGACAAATCTGATAAAACAGCTTTTGCTTTCCACCTCTCTTTTATAAATTATATCTAAACAGGTGAATACAACTTCCTTCTGTGTGAAAACACATCCTTTTGCCCACCAAGTAGAAATGAGAATATTAAGGTCATTACTGCAAAAGTAGAATGGTGCTAAGCTCTATTTATGACAACAGCTGAGATAGGGCTTTCGAGATGTCGCGTGTTTACAAGATGGAGTTAGTGATAGTCAGTGATTGGGAACCTGCACTTATTCAAATTTAAAAGAGCAGAATTGGATGAGAGGGTAAGCCACATTGATGAAGTCTAATTAATATGAACTCAATTTGTTCATTAAAAAATAGTTTTTCCCCTAAAAATAGTCAGCATGCTATGCAGGAATTAATTAACAGTCAGTCAGAAACAAATGTTTTCTCAGTGTGTTTTACAAAGAATGAAACATTTTAGACTCTCTTTATAAGAAAATAAAATATTCATTTCATAGATGTCTTTCATCTATGCAAAAACATTTTTGCTTATAAGTCTATATTTAAAGAATTGTACATATCTTGCTAAATAGCCCTTCTTCCCTCCTTCCAAAGAGTGACTATACATCTATATATTTATATATATAAATATATATAAAATCCTTGCCCTAGGAAATCACTAAAGATTGCATTTCAATAAGGAACCATAAATATTGAAACAATAACTAACTAAACATGAGCACTTCAAGGGCAGTCTAACTTATACTTTTCACATATTGTATTGTCTTTTTCTGTGATTGCAAGATATGAACCTTGAACACACTTTTATTTACTCCTGACCCTTTTCCCAGAGCTTTTTGTACAACTATTATCTTATTGCATGGGTAACAAACAATGGTGCAAAGAGTTCAAGGTTACCCAAGTATGGGTGAACATCTTTTTATTATATTTCATTCACCAGTTTAAAAAGTATGATTGTTCTATCTGATTCCATGGGTCATCAAATTCTGTTCACCCACATTAAATGTTTTGTTGTGGCAAAATACACATAACATAAAATTTAGCATTTTACCCATTTAACGGCATTGAATGCTGTGAAACCACCATCACTATCTGGTTCCAGAATATTTTCATCATCCCCAAAGGAAACCCATATTCATTAAATTCTTGTTCTTCCAACCCCCAGCCCCTGGCAACCACTAATCTGCTTTCTGTCTCTATCAATTTGCCTATGCCAGGTATTTAGTATGAATGGAACCATACAGTACATTGTCTCTTGTTTCTGGCTCCGTCAGTTAGCTTAACATTTTCAAGGTTCATCCATGGTATACATGTATCAGAACTTCATCTCTTCTTATGGCTAATATTTCATCAAACGGGTATGCCAGATTTGTTTACCCATTTATTTCCATCAAATTGTTTCCACCTTTTGGATAATTTTGAATAGTGCTGCTATTAACATTCACATACAGCTTGCTTTTTTTCTTTTGTTGATTATGTTCCAGTTAAAGGTAAGATCATATGATATTTATCCCTCACCACCTGGCTTATTTCACTTAGCATAATACTCCCCAGTTCCATCCATGCTGTTGCAAGGGTAGGAGCTCCTTCTTTCTTTCTGCCGCATAGAACTCCATTGTGTAAATGTACCATAGTTTTTTGATCCATTCATTTACTGATGGGCACCTAGGGTGTTTCTAGCACTTGGCTATTGTAAATTGTGCTGCTATGAACATTGGGGTGCATAGGTTCCTTTGGAATGGTGTTTCAGGGCTCTTGGGATATAATCTTAGCAGTGGAATTGCTGGGTCAAAAGGCCGATTCATTTTTAGTTTTCTGAGAAAATTCCATACTGTTTTCGTTAGTGGTTGTACCAGTCTGCAATCCCACCAACAGTACACTAGGGTTCCCTTTTCTCCACAACCTCTCCAACACTTGTTGTTTGCTGCTTTGTTTATAATATTTGAGTCTTTTCATTTCTTATTTAATACCTTTTATGATCATATGCTATAAAATATATACATGTGAATAAGAAAGTTTTACCTAGCACCTATCAATGAATTTAGAACATAATCTGTGTTAGAGAATTAAAACAATCTATGTTTGTAATTTAATAAGACATATAAAAAGAAATATATCTTGAAAAGCTTCCAAAGAGACAAGTTTAAAAATATCTGATAATTACTAATGTGTTGGCATTTGAAAGCAAATAAATCATTCTCCTTTCTCCTCTTTCCAAACTTTAAAATACATATACATATGGAAATCAAACATACGGCACTTATAATACCAGTTAAATTAATAATATAACCTGGATTAGATAGCTTCAATGGGTTTCCTAACACTCCCTATAAGTGGACTTGGACCCCCAGAACTTCAGGTAAGCAGAGCAGAGGAGACATCCTTACTGCAGGCAGGCGGATGCAACCGGGAGGGAAAGAAAAAAAAAAGATTTATATAACATTTCTAATGCTGCAGCTCTTCTCTCTCTTTTTATTACTGATTTACCTACCTTGAATCAGATTCTCAAATCTAGTAGCTACAGTCAGAAAGAGTCAGTGAGAACCCATGTAAGTGTTTATGTGCAACTTGAATTTAGTTACTTACTTAGGCCTTGTACAAGGAGGTGACGTTGACTGTCAGAGACTTCCTATAGTATCTTCCTGCACAACCTCTCCTTCTTGTGCACTTTCGTAAAGCAGCAAAGACCCTTTCGTCACAGTTGCTGTCTTCACAGGACCCGTGCTTCTGACATGCATTCCCACCTTCACCTTTTGTCTTCAGTGGCAGAATCTGCCAAAGTCCCGGCAGGGTGAGGGGATACGGTGAAGACCCCAGGGAACCCAGTCTGCCACAGAGCCACTGGCGTGCGTTCTTCTTCAGTACAACCACATTTGTCCAATTGTGTCAAGAAGAAAAGCAAACTAAGTAAGGTGTTTAAATTTCCTTTGGGCTACTTATTAATGCAAATCTCTATTATAAATAGTGTTGAGAAACAAAGTATCGACTGACCTACACAAGGAGCTGGTGTAACAGTGGGAAAGCCGTGTGTTACAGTGTGCAGGGCTTATGAAGTCAAGCTCGTAATATCATTGAGGCTTATTTTTCATATCCATAAAATGGGGACAAAAGTACCCTTCTCAAAAAACTCAAATGAAAATTAAATACTACAGTGTATATAAAGTGCTCGGTTAGTCCATGGCCCATAAGAAGAATTTAATAAAGGTTAACATTATTAGTTATTCATTGGTAAAGCACCTTTTGGAAAGGTGCTACATTTTGACCTAATTAAATGGTAAGCGACTGCAATCATCATGTGAAACCATCAAATAAGAAAATTATTCCCCGTGTCTAAGATGAGCCCTCACAGCTAGCGCATCAGCATGTTCTTTCTTATCCCTTCCTTCTTGACAATGAAGAATAGCCCGGTCACCTTCACCTGCTTAATAATGCATCACTTAATAGAAATCACAATTAACTAGCATCTCTACTTACTCTTCCCTGGGCTGAAAAAAAAAATCCCATCTCATTTAACCTTTTCAAATTGGACTTGTTTTCCAACTCTTTAATAATCTTGGTGGCTCACCTTTGAGCCTTCCACATTTTCTCTCTTAATTACGAAGACCCCGAATGGCCACAGTGCTGGGAGCCTGCCCCATGTTGGTGAACTGTGCAAATTACCAGGGAGGAAAATGAAGGTAGAGAGAGCTCCGATGTCAGGGCAAGATATTTCATTGCCTATAAAAACAGTAGCATGGTTTTACTACCCATTTGACAAGAATATCTCTATAACTGCTATGTAAATATCTGGTCATATCTGTACTTACTAGCATCTTTTTTTCCTACCTTAAGTATTTTTATTCCAGTAAGATGCTGGGTAGAAAATAAAAAAAAAAAAGTAACAATTTGCTGTTCTGTTGTGGGAATGCAAAACAAGGTCATTGTCACTCAATTACAAGGTTAATTGTATCTATTTTTCATTTCGAACTGCCTGTTTATGGACTATCTTCTCAACACGTATTCATATAATCCTAGAACTGGAAAATGCACTAGCAACAATGAAAATTGGCATTTTTACCATACTATGGGGAAAAAGTATGCATGGTCAAAATTATTAGAAGCTTAGTATAGTATGCACACCTCTGAGAAACTCCCAGTGTTCACTGGTGTATAAAAGCCTGAAAAGTCCAGTGTCAGTACAACCATTCAAGTTACCTGACCAGGTCTGTATATGCATGCAATAAAAATTACCTTTCCAGTGGAATACACTTTGAAACTGCTAAATCTATCTAATTTACTACTATAGACAAGAACACGGGGGCACAAAGTGGTTACTTACCTGGTTCTCAACTTTTTATTTCTACTCCTCTAAAATCTTACCATTTTTTCCCATGCATGTGCTATCCTTGCCCCTCAGATATTTATTATTATTACACTGTTTTTATCCAGAATGGATGAGCATGGTTTCATATCCCCTCAACAAAGAGAAATAGAAAAATTGCAAATTTCTATTTAGAAATAATTTTACCCTCTTCCCTAAATGTCCTCTGTCCTTGTACTTCCTAAAGACACGTTGATCCAAATGTTTGGAGGAACTGTGTATTCTTTGGCTGTAGACTAGAGACTGTAGTCTTGGATCTGTCTTCAAAACTGTATTTACACCTCCGAGTTTACTACTTTCAAGTCCTGCTACCATGTGAGGAAATAGATGAGGTCATTGTGAAGTCATAAAATACCCCCAAAGTTTGGTCAATATTAATTTATCAATGAATGTGTAATGCACATGTCTCCTTTTCAGCTGATGATTTCTATTACCCAGAAAAAAACTTCATGGGAGAGAATTATAAAGTGCTTTCCTGTCAGCCTTGAAAGTGAAGGCCATGGAAAGCACCCAGTTTAAGAAAGAGCTCATTTATTATCGTGTGTGACCTGGGGCAAGTGTCTCCACTTCCACTTGAACAACCCATTTGAAAATCACGTTGAGACCCTCATGTCACAGATGAGAGCAATGTGCTAGCAAAACCTGAATAGGAAAGGGCTTGAGAATTGATTTTCTATATTGCTGTGACCAATCTGCTTTTCATTAGTTCCACTGACATCATTACCAAATATATAAAAACAAGAGCTGCGTGTGTGTGTGTGTGTGTGTATAAGAAAGAGAGGGAGAGAGAGAGAGAGAGAGAGAGAGAGAGAGAGAGAGAGAGAGAGAGAGAGAGAGGGTGTTTTGTTTTTATCTTAAGATCACCCCCACAAAGCTGTAGTCCTCTGATGAAAGGGGAAAGGGGAAAATAGTCTTCATTATTCTCCTATTGGTCCCAGACCCAAATTACTCCATTTTCCCAAGTCAGCAAATGCCTTGTACATCTAAAGCACTAAACTTGGCTCCTGAAAATATTGTCTGCTAGTTAAATCACCCACATTGGATAGGCCCTTAAAGAGTCAGACATGCTTTGAAATTTACTGCCACAAGCATATATATCTTTCAAAGAGTCTTTTTACTTCTGAGTCTTTTCCCCAAACAAGGCTCCTGATGTTTGTCCCTGCAGAGGGCAACCAAGAGCCACGCTGCTGGCCTGAGCCATCCTTGCACCCTGAAGGAACGGAGTGTGAGGATTCCCTGGCTGGGGCCTTTGTAGAACCTTGACAGCTAATCCGTGTCATGTGAATGGCTTCAGGCTGACCCATCTTTTCTTTTTAATTTAACAGTCTGCACAACTGCTTGGGAAAGACCAATTAGGCTGCACCATCATTCCTTCAAAGGCCTGATTGTTCTGAACCTTGGTCAAGTGCACATACCACACAGAGATATGCTGTAGAAGCCAGAGTCACATATGGACCTACAGGCATTCCTAGTTTTACTGACATCCAGCCAGTTCTGCCTCTGTGTAGCTGGGTGTAGTCTGATTTGGAACCTCAAAGTATGGCCCAACCCATCATATCTTCTTTAGACCATTTTACAACAGGTTTATTTCTTTAATAAACCTCTTTTTGTGAGGTCTGATAGCTATAAGCCAAAACGATATTGGCTTGGTCGCAAAGAGTTTTATAGATATGTCGTGGCATATTTTAATTTTCCAGCTAAGATTGTCTAGTGTGCTCTCTGCATTACCACTTATAGCATAGCACATTTGCTTTGAAGCTGTCAGTATCCTGTTCCTCCTCATTACAGTGACCCAGGACTGCACCATTAAACATGCAGTCGGCTGGAAGACCTGCAGGAGGCCCTTACTTAGTTGCCCCAATCCGGCGTATCTGGCTTCAGTTCAGGGATAATACTGGGCATTTCCATAGCTCAGAAAAGTAAATTAACTCATTATCCAAGAAAGTTAAATGCTCAAAATAAAATTTTTGGAGATTTGTGGAGCTTCTTCATGGAAGATCTGTTTTCTGCCCCTTCTAGCTCCCAATTAGTAGGTATTCTATGAAGACCTGGTCAACTTTTAAATTATTATTAGCACACTTGAACTTTACTAATGGCATTCTGGGATTTTGGATTACAGGAAACCACAAAGAACATATGTCAACTGAAAGACTAGTGTATTTTGTAATAACACCTTAGACCAGGGTTCTCAAAGTGTGATCCTGGGACCAGCAACATCGACATCCTCTAGAACCTCTCTGGACGAGCAGACTCCTGGGCGCTACCAGCCCTGCTGAATCAAACAACCTGGGGGGAGGGTCCAGCAAGCTCCGTTTCAATAATCACTGCAGATGAAGTTGATGTCAGCTAAGTTTCAGGAACCACCACTTCAGACATTTTTGAAGCTTTCGAGATTTACAAATTACCTTGGCATATAGCATTTCCACGTCTTTTTATTAAAACTTCACTTAGTAGGCAGAACAGATTTAGTTTCTAAAACTCCCCGGAGAGAAAGCTATACTTCAGAAATGGAATTTGTTCACAGGCATCCTGTGAACACATGTTAAAGCAAGACAAGATCACGAGGTTCCTAATTCCACATTCACCCCACTGTATCCTCCCACCTGAACAGCAGAGTTGCTACCGAATGGACAAGGAACCCAAGAAGGCTCCCCTGCCCCCAGCGACTGCACTGGCCCACTGCCCAGGAAGAGCTCCTCCTTGTTGAGCACCATGATAATAATTATTTTTACTTTAGAAAATTGGATTTAGGATAGGAGACAATGGGAAGGAATGAGGAGAATCCAAAACTCCAACAAGTACAGTAGTGGTGGTGAGAAAAAAGCAAACATGCCGTGGAATGCTGGGAAACAGAGAAGACACAGCTTAAAAGATGGAAGAGGGCTCAGTTTGGACATTTTCCTTGGGCCTTGTGGTGGCAGAAACGTCATCCGGATTCAGAGCTACGTCTATGGCAAACATGGAAGCCACAGAAAGAATTGATTGGCCCCAAACACTTTTAATACAGCTTTCCCCCCTTATTTATTGTCAAATAATCAGTGTTTCTAAAAGTGACAGCAGGTCGATGATATCAGACACATTGAAGCACTTGCTTAAATTCACGTTACTGACAAACACATTAAACTTCCCAAATCTGGAGGTGGGACCAGAATTCCTCTATGATTGCATCTCAGGTGAGTTTTCTGCTTTACGGTCATTAGCTAGCCAGACCAGTAAGAGTTTATAGTTTCATTTGGGTGTGTCTGTGTGTGCACGTGCTTGTGTGTTAACTAAATAGCATTTTGCGATTAAAAAGAAAACAAACTTCCTTCCCAACATCTAAATAAGGCCAAAGTAGAAGAAAAAGGAGCGACTCTGCACATAATGGAAATGGCTCTTTTGTGTGCTAAGTGATCCCTGTGTGAATTGAGTAGCAAGGAAATCGTGTACTTACAACTGACCTACGTGGTTATGCCTACTCAGACGTAACACTAAATTCTGGTAAAAATAAATATGATTTGTTCTCCAAGTACAAATATTGTACAAATATATTAGGTTATATTAAATATGTTACTATAAGGCATAATTCCGTGGGAAAAATGAAGAAAAATTTATGGACCCAAGGATATAGTCTCTGGAAAATCATCTTTCTGGTATCACCCCGAGCTCCTACTCCTACTAGCAGGATGCAAAATGCCTATGCAGTCACACAACTGAATGGATTTTTATTTTGGTGAGAGGTCCTGACACTGTTTTATATTGCCAATGTGCATCACTTAAAAATGAGGAAGTAAAATGTCATGAAAAAGACAAATGTAAAGTAAATAAATAAGTTGGCCCACCTCATCTCAAGTCTATTCAATCTGCTCCAAATAATACCCATTTTTTCTTTATTCCTAAACCAAAGTTTCCCCACATACATACCCACAGATTCTGATTTAATTCATTTAAGATGTGGTCTGGGCTTTGGCAGGCATAACAGATCCCCAGGTGATTCTGATGTTCAGGTAAATTTTGGAGACGTGGTCTTAAATTAATCATGTAAAGTAAAAGAAAAGTGAGCGTTGAAGTACTTAAAAGCGATCATTTTCCCTCTCTAAAGTCCTTCATGGTTTCCCTTTGTGCACACTACTTTTTAGATCCTTCAGGGTAGATCCCCAGTCTTCAGCAGGAAAAGTCAGGCCTTCCATTATCTGACTATTGCCTGTCTTTTAACTTTAATGTCTATCTGCCTGCCTGAAAAGTCACAATCAAGGAATGTGAAACTTTTACATACCGACATATCCAACAATATCTGCTGAATGAGTGAGTAAATGAGAATGAGAAAGTATTTCCAGATGAGCCTCTAGAACCACTCTAATGTGGAATGGATTAAAAACTGGAACTGCTTTGCAGATTTGGGGAGAAGGGAAATATTTTATTTATTTATCATTTACTGGGTGGTTTGCTCTCATTTTCAACCACCGATGCTCGAATACTTCAAAGACTTCATTACTTTGTTCTAAGCCTTAGATCATGTCAGAGCTGGTAATATGTTCCTACCTTCTGGTTGCTGCAGTCTGCAGCCATATGTGTAGACCTGTTGCCGTGAAAGGTCTCTCTTCAGTGGAACATACCACATCTCACCATTATACCTAATGAAAATGAAAGTCAAACAAGAGAGAGTGGTAAAAATTACATATTCTTTCCTTTGGTATGATACGCACACCTTCACAGATCAAGACTTCAAATCTACAAGGATACAGAACCTTCCATCTAAAGGAAGGCCATGCATGCCTGCCATGCCCGTTCCTGGTTTGGTTGCTTCTCCCATGAAGCCACGTTTTCATCACATCTGGCCATGTCCTGACTGGACTATACAGAAATCTCAGAATAGCCACTCGCATGTATCCAAAACAAAAGCCTAAAATGATCATTCCTCACAATTAGAGCAGTAACTACAGCCAAAAACCTGGTCACTGTCTCACCCACATTCTTCCTGACCTTAGTTAGTTAGTTAGTTAGTTAGTTAGTTAGTTAGTTAGTTAGTTAGTTTCCCAGCTCCCCGCTCTCTCTTCATTGAGTCCAGTTCTATCTTTTCAAATGAAACTGGATTGACAGCAACTGAAGAGAACTATTTCAGACTTCTTTTGAAAAATAGCATTGCTCCGAAAAAGGACCCGAGTCATTTGTATTCAACAATAGAGGTTTGGGGAGAAGCATCAGAAATTGCTTTCCTTGTGGAGAGCTGGCCCCGCCCTCTTCCGTATCCAGATATGTAATTGTCACTGCTAAGCACGAGATAACACATTTATGTCAAACGCTTAGACTTTCTTTTTATTTATTTATTTCTATCGAATGTATTGGGGTGATGTTGGTTAATAGACTTACAGGTGTTTCAGGTGTACAGTTCTACAGCACATCATCTGTACATTGCATTGCGTGTTCACTACCCCACGTCAAGCCTCCTTCCACCATCCATGACTTAGGCTTTCTTTCAACTACTCAATGGTGGGGATCTACTCAAATGTGCGGGAAAAGCGGACCTGGAATTCTCTGAATACCTCCAAGCACTAAACTTTGTATCACATAGGAAAATAGAGACAGACAAATGTAAAAAGTATATAATAGAGGCATGCTGGACTTAGGCCATGTCATTTGACATTATCCAAGAAAGCTAATTCATTTGCTCCTGGTGACGGTTGTGGATAATGTATTTGCTCTTAATGAAGATATGAAAAACTGATCTGGACCTGGTATGTTTCAGAAGTTGAAGTGGTTTATTATGATTGTTCAAGGAAAATGTTTTGTACTTTTGCAGTAAAAGGAATTAGTACAAAAATGAATTAGCATTTATTTAGTCACAAGATAAGCATAGTGAGACAGTACTGATATTTAACAGTACCTGGACCAGAGAAAAATGACATGAATCAAACAAAAAAAGAAATGTGAATGTCTATTGTATACCCGGTCTCATGTAAAATGCTTAAAGCATAAATTCTATATAATAATTTTACCTTTCCAGTTGACGCTCACCTTCATTTGTGAGAATTGGAAGGGCTTTGGTTAATATTAAAGGTATATTTTTGTCTTTAAAAATAATAAATGCCAATTAAGTTTTTCCACTGAAGTGTTTTCAGCCAACTTGGACACCCTACTAATGTACGACATACACTTGTTTCTGAGGTTTAGAAAATTACTGGTTTGCCTTTCAAGCTAACATTTTATATCCAGTCTCTTTTCTTAAATAGGCTAATTGTGTCAGTGAGAAAAACAATAAATATGAGAGTATTTTTGTAAAAGGAAAATATTAGATAAGGGAGAATTGCTGAAACTTAAAAGAAGAGTGTAAATATTTGACTCTTCAGAGGTTGTGATAAGACTATTAATTTAAAGCTGGGATCTGAGAGGCCTTTGAAAATAAGTAATGAAGTAAACAGGTCATTGATTGTCTCTTATAATACAATTTGAGAAGGCATGTGTCTGGTTTCTTATTTGGCCAAAAAGAAGGAATAGATTTTTTTTTTTCAAAATGGAAATTACTGTTGTATTTTTTTTTATTTTGATGCTAATGGTGATTCATTATAAAAATCCAAACACTAAAAGGCACACCAATGACTATCCAACATGACATTAGATTGTTCAAGGGTAAAGAACATCATCCTGAAGCCAAAGCATAACCATTATTGTCTTAATCTGGAAAAGCGTTAATTTCCAATGTATGTGGGGGTAAAGGAATATCAGGGCACATCATAGGCACTAAGTAAAAGATACTAAGTAAGCTATCTTTTTTCTTACCCTTTTTTTACTGTCAAGAAACTGGCATTATACCCAAGATTCTTGAGTAACTTTTTAAGCTGAACTTCCAAATCATATTTTAGAAAACCTTATGGCAATAAACATTTTAAAAATGCGCAACATAATTATTTATCAGAAAAGTACCAAACCAGCATAATGGCTAAAATTAAGACTATAAAGTGTTGAGGAAAATGAAAACTCACTCGAATTGCTTGTGGGACTGTTAATTTGGTACCCTGACCTTAGGAAAACATTTGGCAGCACTTAAAAATCTACGTATTCTATGACCTGCAGCTTCATGGCTGAGTATATATCCATCCAAAAGAAATGCTTTTGTCCTGCGTGGGATATATACAATATTGTTTATATAATAACCCCACACAGGAAGAAACAACTATCCATCCACAGTATAATGAGCAAATAAATTGTGGTATACACCTATAACAGAATGCAATTCATCAATAAAATGAGTAAACTAATGAAACACATAATAATGTAAAAAATGCAGTAAACGTAATGATGAGTAAAAAAGTCAGGTATAAAAATATATATCCCATATATTTCATTTATATGAAACTCAAAAAGAGGTAAAACAGAATAATGGTTCACCTCGGGGCACATGCTGAATGCAGGGTGGTGTGGGAGTCTTCTAGAGTGCTAGAAATGTTCTGTGTCTTAACAAGTGTGGTGGAGAAAGAAGTTTAGGTAATATATAAAACTTTATTAAGATTTTAAAGATCTGTGCACTTTAATATATAAACTGTAACTCAATTATGCCGTTTATTTTTTAGTGTTTCTAACATGCATGTACATTTAATCGATTAGCATTCTCAACATTAATATTGTATTTGATCAATTTTTAAATTGCTTGACCTGTGTTCAGCAACTTTTCCTCTCTTAGAAGGTTCAGTGCATAACTACCATTTTCCAGGCAAGTACCCTTCTCACAAAGCACAGTTGTAAGTGGTGGTTTTCCCATAGATCAAAGAAATAAGGGTGTGTCTCTTCATAGCTCTAACAACCATGGTGGCTGAAAGTTAAATGTAGCCAGTGAGATATTTCTATGAGGTTTAACCTGGACCACCAACAACAAAGCCAGACAGCTTCACAACAACCAGTACTCAATGGAACAAAAGCTGACATGAAGAATTTTCCTTTTCCTGTTTAATGAATACAACAACATTTTCTCCCCTTTCTAATTCTCTTTTTTCACTTCTAAAGTATTCTTTTTTGAAGACTTTATTTTTTTAAAGAATAATGTTAGATTTATAACAAAACTGAAAGAAGGTAGAGAGATTTCCCGCACACCACCCTGACACACACAAGCATAGCCTCCCCGTCATCGACATCCACCACCATGGTGGTACATGTGTGACAACTGATGAACCCACATTGACACATCATAGTCACCCAAAATCCAGGTTACACTAGTTTGCTCATGGTATTATACATTCTACAGGTTTGAAAAATTTATAATAACATGTATCTATCATTGTAATATATACAGAGTATTTTCACTGCCGTCATTATGATTATAGAAAATCATTATACCCTCTGTGCTATTTCCATCCATCTCACCCCCCATCCTACCCACCACTGCTGGCAACGACTGTTTTATTATGTCTCCGCAGATTTGCCTTTTCTAGAGTGGCACAGAGTGGGAATCATACAGTATTTTGCCTTTTTACATTGGCTTCTTTCCCTTAGAAATATAACTTAAGCTTCCCCTATGTCTTTTCATAACTAATAACTCATTTCTTTTTAGTCCTGAACAATATTCCATTCTCTGGTTGTACCACAGGTGCCTACTGAGGGGCATCTTGATTCTCTCAAGTTATGAGAAATATGAATAAAAGTTGCTATTAGCATCTTTGTGCAAGTTTTTGTGTGGACATAAGTTTCCAATGGCTGTGTGCAAAAACCCTAAAGCTTAATTGCTGGATGGCTTGAGAAGAGACTGTTTAGTTTCGTAAGAAGCAGCCAAATCGTTTTCCGAAGGGGGTGTTCCATTTTGTATTTACATCTGCAGCACGTAGGAGTTCCTGTCACTCCACTAAGTGATTCTTAATGGGAGAAAATTTCTGTGCATTTTATATCTTCTTAAGTAAACCATGTCTCCTCTAAAGAATATATTTCGTCCCTGTTTGCTTTGCTTTTCTAATCACTAAACCATGAACTTCTGTAGTATTGATCACAACTTGTGCACCATGTTTATTTGTACCCTGCAATCATGTCATTTTTTTTCCTCTGAGGGAATCAATGCAATACAAAGATTATAAAGAGGGGACAATTTCACTTTTGTCAAAAACAACATTTAAGAAAAATGCAAAAGAAAATAAAACAAGTAACTCACAAATAAAGCATTAAGGAAGACTACCTGTTTTCCTGATTTTTATAGCTCTGATGCGTTGGACTTGACCATTAACTCAGCAGGGGCCATCTCTGCAGATGGCACATGCTGTTACTCTTCACAACAAACCCTAAACATCCAGAAAGAAGGGGCGATTGCAGCCTACGCCGAAGAAAGAAGCACGCACACACATGCAGCACAAACAAAGCCAATCGATACGACCTGGAACTAAAAAGTGTTGTTAGTTTTACTTTTGAAACACAGTCTTAGGACCTTAGTAAATTCTGACCAACGAACACAGAGGCTTGCTAAGGGAGTAAAACATTTCCTGTCCAGACTCTCATTCTACCTTGAATCTCCCATTAATTCAAGGTCAGATGTCAGGACTCCCTTTTCTCAAACACTGTGAACCATAAACAGCTTTAGCCTTGGATGGTTAGAAGGCTTCTGAACATTTTGAAGAATGAGAACACATGGGTGTTTAGGTTTCAAAGCTGGCTCGTACCCTTGCTCACCTTCTATTTTGTTTTGTTTTGTTTCACTTAAGTAGTCTGTGTCTGCCAAACACATTAGTCCACCGAGTCCTTTAGGTTGAACTGTGTGACCTGTGACCTGACTCCACTTTAACACAGACCACTCTCCGGTGTGGAAAGTCCAGATCTGCCTCCAGCTCGCAGCAGACAGACTCGGGCCTCCTCCTCACTCTATGCCTACTACTGTTCATGTGCAAGTTACAAAAGCCAGAGCAAGTCCCAGCCTCCATCAAGGGCAGAGCTCCAATTTAAGAGTAATGGCTGGAGTAGGTGTTATTTGTACCCCGTGTCAAGCTTTGATTGTTCACATCTGGCTGCAAGCTGAATAGGGCTTTAGATTATTCAGAGCAGTTCAGAGAAGCTGATGTTAATGGGGATAGGGGATGGGGATGGTGGTTTTGACGTATCTCGTGGTTTTCAGGCAAGTAATGAAGTCACCTTATTAATAAAGAAACACAATCAAATATGTTCCCTTTAATATAAAGTGATTACGGGGACATATACCCATACATACCAAGGCCGTAAATTCCAAGAAATTAGCCAGTTAAAGTATCAAAGAAGAATAGGCATTTTTGCCTGTAAGCTTTTCTGAGAATGGTATTGATTACGATCCAACAAAGAAGTTGCTCCTCCCCGGCGTGCACGTGCACAGACATGTTAATTTCAGCTGTGGTTCCAAGTCTAATTTCTTAACACCAGGGAAGCAATCACTTTTTAAAATATTATTTTTACTCTCTTTTTTTCCTTTTCCATGGCTATTTTGTGTGGCATTAACAAAGAGTACATGTTTATGACTCCAATTCTTATACCAGAGGATTAGAATGAAGCCGCAAATAAAAGCAGTGGTGAATACTGATAGAGAGACTCTGAGACATCCTGGTTACTGCTTTTTCTTGGAAGAAATCTCCTGGGGTGAAAAGTACACACAACATCAGCTGCTATTCAAATATTTCATCTCATGCACTGCTGCAGAGCTGCATAAAAATGTATGTTGAGTACATACCATCTATGTGACAGAAAAATAAAAATTTGGATTATAATTAGAGATAACCTAAAAATTTTACTCTGTGGGAGATTAGACACAGGTTTGAAAATTAGGATACTATGTAAAATAAAATTTGAAACTAAGAGAAAAATTTATTCTCCAATAAACATGAAAATCTGTTCAGGGTTTTCTTTTTTCCCTGTAATATTCCTTGCTACCTCTTAGAATACTAATTTACTAAACTCAGTTAGTCCTAAAGCAACAGATAGTAAAATATACAAAAAAGTGTGAATCGCCTTGTCACTTTTTTGACAAAATAGTGTAAATTAATTAGATAAGGAGACAATTAAACATGCCTTAAAAAAA
>PVKM010021833.1:0-22276 GCA_004027735.1 Carollia perspicillata | reverse complement strand
GAGCAGCCTCTAAACTGACCTCATGTATTCCTTCCAACCTCTAGGCCAACCCACATACTACCGGCAGCCTAATCTTCTTTAACCCATGCTTTGATCATATCACTATTCCCTTTGTCCTCTTTTGCTTTTACTCTGTCAAATTTAAATTCTTCTGCCGGCCTCTCAAGTTTGTTCATCACATAGATGTACTCTACTGCTCCAAGAATGTTTTCTATTATTGCTCAGCACTGCCTATCTCCCGAAGCTTGGCATGAGTCCTATGCTAATGTTCCGTTTCTGTTTCAGTTTATGTCCTCCTGAATCACTCCCTGACTACTCTTTTCCTCACTTTTATTTACCTTTCTTCTACATTTTTATAGTATGACATCTATATCACATAATGTTGGAAATTTACTAAAGTAAATAGCTAAGTGACAACCTGAAGGGTAAAATGGACATAGCTCACAAAGAGTAGCAGGGAAATAGCTGGTGCAAAACTCTGTGATGGCATGTGGGTGGAGAAAGAGAATAGCGACTTTATATTTTAAGAAATTATAAAGACAAAATTTATGGGTAAACAAAGTGTGTTTAAAATGTGTAAAAAGCTGTTGTAGCTAGCATTGCTTAAAGGAGGAAATAGCTGTGAGATCACATTGGACAATAGTCACAGGCTGGATCATAGAAGGCCTTGGCAGCCATGCTAAGGAGTGCATTTCATTCCAAATTAAACACTGTAAGGTCATTACACTAAAGTGGTCATTTACTAGACAATAACTCTTGCTTCTCAATGAAGAATTAATAGTAACAGGACAGGAATGGCAGTAAGGACACTAGTATAAATGTTAGTTTAACAAAATAGAAGACAGAGAAAGGTGGCTTTGATTTTGTGATAGCAATCAGAGAATTTCAAAAAAATGTTCTGGAAGAATTGACCACTTATACTCGTGAAGTGGATATGAGACATATGTGGAAATGACCAAACAAGGATGATTCCTATATTTCAGGCTTGAAGAATTAAGTATATTTCTTAAAATAGAGATGACCATGAGTATAAGAACATAGGTACATTCAATCAATTTTTAATTTTTGGTTTTTCCCCAGACAGCAGTGATTTAAGTAGTTTTGTCCCATCTTCACTTCCTTGAAAATGACAATGACTGGAGGAAATAGTTTTAAATCTATTTAAAGGCATTGAAGACCTGAAGGATACACACCCAGGAGAAAAAGGGAAGGGGGGGGGATGAGAGGGGGAGTCCAGAAACATGATTCAAGCATTTGGTTTTCACTTTTCCCCTCAGTGCTTTTGCCCATTTTGAATATGAAAGAAAAGATGTTGAAAAGCTGATTAAAAATTTTGCTAGATTTTTATTGTTAAGAGGACAAAAACTGGAGTATACTGTATACCAAAAAAGAAGATTCTTAATAAATACTCTGGTCTTTTTGGTTAGTGTGGTCAATGACCACACCTAAGAAAGAAAGTTAAACTGGAAGTAGCCCAGACATGATAGAGACTGAACCTAGATTCAGATCATTTCAGTGCCCTATTGGATTAGAGTAATAGGTGACTGTCAGTGACCTAATTTAGCCGCTTACTGAAAATAAAGAAAAATCTTCTCTGGAGAAAGATAAGACTCAAACGGGCTTCAATATACCTCTAGAAATTATGAAACACATCTTGCAGTCAATAAAAGTAAACAGATATACCAAAGATGACCAAAATAAATGACCAAAAAACGAGATAAGATCTACAGATAATAGAACCACAAGATATTTTGAATTTGAAGATATCACACATGAAAATACCTGTGAGTAATATATTCAATAATTTTTAAGAAGAAAAATATTGGAGTAGAACAGAAATTTATTTTTAAAATAAAGTGAAAAGCATGAAACTGAAAAAATATATATAATAGATATTAAGAACACAACAAATAACTTTAACATTGTAAAAAACAAAGAGAAATTTAATAAAAAAGAAATATATCAGGAAAAAATAAGCATATTGAAACTTAGAAAGAAAAATTAGTGATAATTACAGAAAAGAATGTAAGAATTACATGGGAGATACTGAAAGGTTCTAACAAATAAGTATTTTAAATCCCAGGAGGAAGAGAGACAGAATGTGACAAAATAGTATTTGAAAGAAAATAACTAGGGATTTCCCCAAGTGACAAAAGATATCAAACAACAAATTCAAGAGACTCAAAATACTAGCATATTAATAGAACAAAAAGAAAGTAATATAACATTTTAATAGATGTAGAAATACCATTTAATAAAAACAACAGAATTTTATGATAAAAATTCTCAGTTAACAAGCAGACCAAAATATTTGAACTTGAGAGCAGACTTATACAACACGACTAGTAAACCTGACCTCATTCTATCAGAAAATTGCACCCCCAAATCTACAGAAATCACAGTTTTCTCAAATCTTTACAGAATATTTCCAAAATTACATGTAATGAGCTATATAGACTCAACAGATTTCAAAGCATTTATACAATATAGAGGGTATACTTTAATTACAGTGGAATTAAGCAGAAGATCACAATGAAAAAAATAACCAAAAAAACTTTATTTTTAAATTAAGCAGTAGAGGTATATCTTTAAATGACGTATGGTCAAAGAAGCAACAATGAAAATTAGGAAAGATCTTGAATTAAATTATGATGAGAACACTACCTATCAAACTGATGGGATGTGACTAAAATGATACAAGAAAATTTATGGCCTAAAAGGAATCTATTAGAAAAGAAGAATGACTGAAATGCAATAATGTGACCAAAAAGATAGAAAAGGAACAATATGATGAATTCAAAGAAAGCATATTGACAAAAAAAGGAAGTAAGCAAAAAATAGACAAAACAAAAGAACAACAAAGCCAAATGGTCTTTTTTAAAAAGTAAAACAACAAGTAACCACACAAACAACCATGACAGGACTGATCAAGAGAGAGAAGGACACCAAGAACCAGAGAGGGAGAAGCGGGGGGAGAAAAGGCACAGATAATTAATTTCACAGATGAAAAATAGAATATCATTAAAGATCCATCTTAAGGCATTAATAAAATAATAAAAGAAGATAATAACTTTATGTCAATAAACTATTGAGGTGAAGTGAATATACATCCAAAAGTATACAACTTAAAACCACTCAAGGAAAAATAGAAAATGTGTTCGTAAATGTATTACTATTTATAAGAAATTTGCCTTGTTTTCTATAAAGCATGATGCTTCTGGCTTCCTGATTACCTACAAACAGGATCCAAGAACTTTCTATGGACTGCAAATGGACTGATTCCATCTAGAGCTTCCTGTTTTCTTTTCAGACACAACCTCATGGCCGTAAGCAATAACATTTGTTTTTATTTGTTTGTTTGTTTTCACCAAAATTGCTTCTCCATTACTCACAGGTGGAAAGACAATAAAATCAAGGCCCTTAGGACTTAGGAGAAGAACTGAATACTGTATTCATGAGCAAACATCAATACTGGGTTCCTAGAACATTCCAGAGGACCTCACCCAATTCTCAAAGTGTGGGATGGACCTAAGTATGCCAAGAACTCAGAGTTCTCTCTCTGAATATGATAGTGAAGTCATCAGAATGTCCTGCACAAAGAACCCCAGAGGTTAAGTATTATCTGTAAACCAACAGATGATAAGCCACATCTAAAATATATAACTCATAGAATTCCAATCCACTTTAAGCTATATTTGTATCCCCAACATCTAGCGATGTACCTGGTACATTGTAGGTCCTTAATAATTCTCAACTAAATAAATATCAAATATCAGTGAACAAGAAATATAACCTAAGCAGTCTTGAGGATAACTCATAAACCCCAAATAAATTGATGCTTCGGTTTCTACTGGCATAACATTGTTTACTAAGTTTGAACAAAATACAACTAGTCATGTCATCACTGCTGGGAGTAATAAGTCGGTTGCTCCATAAAGAAATAACTTGTCTTCTAGTTTATGTTCTGCCAATTCATGAGATTCAGGTTAGTCTAATTTCACTTAAATTGCTGAATATACTAAATGGAGCTCAGAATTCTTTCAAACCCCATTTTCCCCAGACCCCAGGATACATTTCAGGCTCAGGACTGGCTGTCATGATTTCTTGCTCCACCCAGATTAGTGAGCCAATCCTTTCCATAGCAGAAGGAGGAGGAGGAGGAGGAGGAGAAAAGAAATGGGAAGAAGTAAAATAATTCATGGCAGTTAGCAGAATTAGATAGATATGTAGACATAAATAAAACTGGCAGTGGGATGATTAGTATAAATTTTAAGACCACAACTTTTGGAGAAATTGCACAATTTCATCATAGCTTCACCATTTGTGAATGATGTAGTCATTGCTGGTCTGTGGCAATGAATAAGCTTCACAGCACCCAAACACCATCAGAGGTTCTATATTTACTATACGTCTGCCAACAACTCATGTTCTCACATTTTCTTTGTAAAAGAGCTCCATGTAGGCCAGAATTAATTTGATGCAGAAACACTATATGTCACTTCCAATAAAAGCAAAAAGGAAAGAGAGATTCACACACTTACTTATCAAGGATGGCAGCTCATGTTGGTGTTTGGAAAACTTTGGAAGTGTTGTTTTGTTTATTGAGCCATCGAGTTCAAAGGAAGGTGCACAAGCCTGATCAGAATGTCCTCTGCAGCTAATAGAAAACATACCCCTGTGAGGTGAGCTCTTCATTTCCAGCTACATCTGAATTTGAAAACATTTTGACTCTGGGGGGAAGAAAATAAAATATAATCCTTCCTTACATAGAAAGGTAGGTCCAGGGTAAATTTCCTTATGTGCCTAAGGTAGGTCCAGGGTAAATTTCTCATAACTAAGGTAAAATGCATACCAAATGTCCCTAATGCAAGAGCCAAAGGGAGCCTTAAGCACCATTACTATCTTATTGCACCCTCCTGTAGATTCCTCTAGGTGCAGATACTAACACGTGAAGAGATGACATGATTAAACCTGAAACCACATAGCAAATCCATGGCCAAATTGGAGCCTCATTATAACACAATGTTATATCATGTTAGACATCAAAGTAAATTTTTAAAACTTTATTTAGAGAAAAATACAGTAAATACATTATCATAGTTGATGTTGTGACAAGACTAACAAGTTTAAAGACATTTCTTATTTATTATAGAGAAAAATCCTTGTATATGAGTCAAAAATATATTTTTTCTATGATTCATGTAAGACTTCAGGTACAAGAGGAATTGTCTCCTATTTTCCAGTAGAACAGCTTTATTCTTTTCAGTTTAAACACGCGAGAATGAATACTCAAAATTAACTGAATTATTTTGTCCTGGCTAAATGCAGAAATGTCATCTTATATAAATATGTATTATAAAATGAAAAATACGAAAGATAAAATACTTAGTGATGAAATAGCAAGTATGAGCTCTTTTCTACATATACTCAACTTATACACTCACAAACACACAGCAGTATTTTTATGAAATGTGATTTTTTTTTCATGAAAAACAATGATTTGGACTCGTTTAAATGTTCCTGTTCTGAAAAGCAAAAAAACTTTCCATAGCAGTTTTAGGAATCAGAAAAGCAAATCCATTGTTTACAACCTGTCCTTTTCTAAGTTACCTTCAAGGCATGAGGAATATGGATCTCTTTCTATATTTGTAAGTCTCTAAAGTCAACTGATAAACACCCTAAGATTTTTTTATTGCATCATTACAAAAAGAAATATTGAGACAAAATAGACATTTGAAATAAAGCTTTGTTACTAGAAAACAGTCTCTGTCCTTATCCTGAGTAATGTCCGCCTGTATTCAGTTCAACAGTCCACTAAGAAAGTAATAGACAAAAACATGCCAGATCAAAAACATGATACTCCAACATCATACCTTGTGAAGAAACCCAGAAATCACCCTGCAATGACTTCTGCAAATATGGTGGGAGATGGGGCACTATTTTATTTCTATTTAAAATTTGCATAGGAGCCTATTTATTTAACAAAGATTTTATACTTTCATCAAAGCTTTATTTGCTTGGCTTTTGCTATAGAGATACTCTGGGCATTCCTCAGTTTAGATCCTGTAGAAATTAATGTTGACTCAAAAGCCAACTTTCTTTGGCCTTTCCTCTACTAGGTTTAGTCATCATTTTTGCCAGTACCCCCCGGCCCATACTGATGATATCACACACTGAGTCACTGAAAGGCCTGCCTGCACATACATGGCTCAGACACAATAATGATGTTGCTGATGACAACACCACTGTTAATAATCTGACCACAGAGTGATATGAAGTGTTATCTGCCTCTATGCTGTAACAAGTCTTGATTTATTCTTCCTTAGCGTAGACCATCTAGGATGAGACCATGCCTGCTTTTGCTTTTTTTAAAAAAACCTTATCTCTATCCTTGTGCATTCTTGGCCAACATAGAAGATGAAAATATTTGAGCCATCTCATAGCCTTCAATTGACCTCTTCTGGCTAAATGAACATGTCTAGGACAAACGCAGCTTATGTTTGACATGATTTCCCCTTGAGGCGTGAAGTTGTATACAGATGATGAAAGATAAAAACTAACCTTCACAGGCCTTCTCTTGGAGACACATTGAATTGCTCTAAAATTTATGTTTAATTTTTGCCAAATAATTATATAGCTACAATGTTTTCTTGAGGAGTTTTGAAGGAAGAACTGAGCTCTACAAATGTTATTTCTTCATTATTTGTATTTCCAAACTAGAAATTGCTCTAGCATTTGATAAAAGTTCACATGGAGGTACATGGGTTATGACTATATATTGTGTTTAAGTTTTATTTATTGCACTGAATAAATAAGAATACAAAAAATTGATCTTAGGTCAATGTTTTAACATAGCATCAATAGAGAAGTTAGCATTACATTGACCTCTACAGAAAGCCCAATACTTAAGCCAGTGACTAAATCAGGTAAGCTAAACAATCATTTTCTTGAATGTTGGTTAGTTAGTTGGTTCGTAGAGTTAGGGCTAACACAGGGCAAATCACAAGTTCAGTCCTTTTGAGAATTAACTGGCTCTCTGTGTAGACAAAGCTCTATTGTTTGGGCAGAGCTAAATATTAATCTAGCAAGTATAATTGCAACTCTGTAGATAAATGCCTATAATCCATAAACTAATGCATTTCAATAAACACATATTATTTGGGAATATATACCTAAAAAGCAAGAGAAACAGTTAAAAGAGTTGAAAATGGCAAAAGGAGTGAGGAACTGGTGTTTTTCTTTATTATCCATTAATATTTTTATCTGTGTACATATATTGCCCTAATAAAAATATGAATTGAACATTAAAAACTAATACATGCTTGCTACTGCCAGCTGAAGGAAATAAATGGAAAATGTGAAGCATTTCATATAAACAATTCCTTAGCATAATTAAATGAGAGAGACCATTCATTCTTTTATATATTGATCAAATAATTAAGGAGCAGCCCTGGCTGGTGTAGCTCAGTGGATTGAGTGTGGGCCTGTGAACCAGAGGATCGAGGTTCGGTTCCCAGTCAGGGCACATGCCTGGGTTGCAGGCCAGCTCCCAGCAGGGGACACATGAGACGCAACCATACATTGATATTTCTCTCCCTCTCTCCTTCCCTTCCCCTCTAAAGATAAATAAAATAATAATAATAATAATTAAGGACAATTACTATGTATCACATATGGTCTGGATGCTGTGAGAGTTGCAGATGAGTTTGCCACAGCCTCTCTTCTCAAAGACCTCATAATCAAGTAAGAAGAGAAGAATATGTAAAGACGTAAATATAGTATTTTAAAATTTTATGTTTTATGATGGAGCTTTATTAATAAGTATAGCATGTAGAAGACCCATTGATAATCATTGGCAAAATCAAGAAAAACTCCACAAAGAAAGTAATAATTTGAATTCATCCTTTAACAACAACATTCCTACATGACCAAGGCTCCAGAGTTTAGGTTAGTGGAGAAGAGGACAGGCACGTCGAATTGGGAGAGAAGCATGAGGGAAGGTGAGAAGGTAAACAAGCTCAGAACACTGTGGATGCATGGGATGGAAAAAAGTGGGACAGAAAGGTTGGGAGTAAAACCAGTGGGACAGGATTTAAAATCACATAAGGACACTTATTCCTTATTCTTAATGTTTTTTGAAAAGGGTAATGCCACTTGCAAGGTTAATTCCAATGACCCTGTGATGAGGGACTAGAGAGGGAGCAGCTGGTAGTATCAGCGAGGAAGCTGCAGTTATAACTAGGAGCACAAGGACGTGAGCCAGACATTGGCAGTGGGAATGCAAGGAAAGGAATACATTAAGGGGCCGTGGAAAAATCAATTAAACTTAGCAACCAATTAAATGTGGGAGGTAAAAATAATAAGGATCCAATATGGGAGGTTTTGGTTGGACAGTTAAATTAATGGCGGTATCAGTAACTGGGACAGAAAACATAGAAAGATATGGGATCATGGAGGGACTATAATTAATTCCATTCAGGACATCTGGGCTTCAGACATTATCAAAACAAGCAATGCAAAGTCTGACATTGATAAGTGGCAAATATTTCTGTTGACATAGAACAAAAACTTGAATTGTGGACAGACATTTATGAAATTTCTACTATATGCGAAGTATTGAGAAAGTTCTGTGGGGTGGGTAAAGCAGATGATAGTACAGCCTCTAAGCACAGAAGCTTGATAATATTGGTTAAGAAAGACAACACACAGTGTGGACATATATCTAAGAATTATTCAGAGGCAATTTTATGCGAGAGAGAGAAAAGAAATTAGGCCTTGAAAGATGGATAGGGTAAATTGAAGAGGAAAACAGAAATTTCCAGTGAAAGGCATGGCAAAGGCTGAAAAAGAAACTGTGGTGAGACCAGGAATAGTTGGAAGTGTGTGAAAAGGAGAGCGTGGGAAAAGGAAGTGTGTGAAAACGGAGAGGGAAGAAGCATGGGTGGTAAGTTGAAGTTAGCTATTGAGCATTTTCAGTATCAAGAAAAGTTGCTTGAATTTGAGGCAACAAATGGAACTCTGGGAAGATTTTCTAACAAGTGAGTAAAACGAGTACAAGATTGCTGTCCTGTCCTTTTGAAATACGTTTGCATTGCTTCTTCCTTTCCTCTTTCATTAGACAAATGTTTAATGAGTGGCTATTACATGTGAGTTGCTCTGGAGGGTACAAAACTGGATCAGAATTGCACACTCTCTTCCAGGACTTAACATTTGAATAAGACACAATGTGCAGTCATGGAAATAGAGATGAAATTGGAGTTGGAGTTTATCTTTCCATTCACACTCTGTCACTTAATAACTGCATGACTTTGGGCAAGTCACAATTGTGTCCTAAGTGATTTTCTCATTGTTATTTTTTATTTGTTTTTGTTTTTATGTTAGGCATTCTTCTTAATAGTCTTCCTTTTTCTACTCTTTTTGCCTTCTCCTTTCTCTCTCTTCTGCTAACATATCACAAAGTTATACTTTTTATTATGGCTTGCCAGAATTGGATTGTATTGACAGATTTCTATATAACTTGCTTTTCTCCATAGAAAAATTTGTTTAAAGCTCCCCTAGTGTACAATGAATTTATATTTTAAGGCTTTTTCCCTAATATTGGATATATTTATTCTATAATGTATGATGCATTTATCTTTTCTCAGCTTTTCACCTTTAACACAAAACTTCAATAAACATCCTTACCCGTGTGTATTTATTTCCCACTGTTTCTTTATTTCCTAGTGATGGAGAAGATATTCGGATTTTGGAGTGCTAGGTATATGTATTTTTAAGTTCATTAAGTTTTACCAACTGGCTTTGAAAAAGCCTGCAACAATTCATAAGTCTATAAAAGAATAATGGTTCCCAGAAGTTCACATACATCACAATCACCCTGAAATTTGTTAAAACACAGTATTTTGGGACTCACCTCTAGAGATTATTTGCATGACTACCTATATTTGTTGATAATGTAATTTTTAATTATTGATAGTATAAGTGATATAAAGTCCTATTGTACTTTAATTTGTATTGCACTGACCACTAAGAGTGAGTGTATTTTCAAACATTTGTGGATAACTAGAGTTCACACTTCTGAGTATTATTTCTCATGTTCTTTGTGTTTTTTTTTTTCTATCAGGTTCTTTTTCTGAAATTATCACACACTGAGCATCTGCTGTATCCCCAGCCTTCTCATGAGCTCAAACATTTGAAGAAGCCTGTCTTTCTCCCTTCCTACTAACCCAAGTATGGAAGCAGATGTAGATTTAAAGCTCATTTCCTTAAGAGGAATGGGTAGGCTTCACTTTGAACCAGAAATTCAGCACTCATTTCAATGTTCTGACTGAGGCTTCTATCATTCTCCAGGTGTCTGGCCTTGTCATTTCATAATAGGAAAACAGTAAGCAAATATCTATCTGAAGATCTTCCATCTTAGATTAAGAGGTGGTGAAATAAGGTGTTTCTCTATTTATTAGATTCAGTTAAAATATTTGTGACAGAGAAAGCACTATTTAGGTTTCCTGAGTCAGTCATGTCAAGAAAAATTCATTCATAAGGACTCACAACTCAAACAGCTCCTATCATGAACTGATTCTGAGAGCAGGGACATTTTCTTATATGTATTTCCAGTCATTACAGTAGCTAAAAAAATCTTTTAAACTTAGTATACATGTCAACTAATGAATGTATGTGGTATAGTCTGTCTTTATAACTTTATATACATACATAGAGGTTATAACTGAACCCACAGCCTGTCAAATCTGTGCTTTATAAAATGGAGTTTACTATATTTGTATGTTAGAAATGAACAAGTTTTTTTTTTCATTCCATGTTGTGCATGAAAGATGGTTAGTCAGATCTCCAATCTGAAGGAAATTTCCCCAAATCATTGTTGCAAACTAAGAATATTATGGGAAAAAGTCAAAGCAAGTCATCTGGAAACTGAGTTCCAAACCTCCAAAGTGATTCAGACTGTGTTTTGTCTTCAGGGACATACAGAGACACAGTTGAAGACTTTTGTTGTCTCAGTCAGAATTCCCACCCCTGAGCCTAACCATTATTGAATGGTGGCTCCATATTACGACCAGGGCATAACCCAAGTTCAGAAGCTGCCGGCAGTTTGTGGTACAAATGTCTGGTCACCAAGGCAGAAATCCCCAATCGACTGGGAAGTTGTGGTTCAATGGGCTACATACTAGCCAGTACTACTCTGAAGTGATTTTTACTTTGAACAACTTGTTGAGGACTATGAGTATGTTCCTGGTATAGAAGTCAAAGTGTCCATTTCGTTTATTTTTGGTAGTTATTTGCTTTATTTTTAGTCTGGGAACAAACTCAAGGCTATGCAGCTCACAGTTTGCCAGATCCAATGCTTGCAGGCAGGTTGTAGAAAATTGCAAAAATGGCCAAAATGCTTTGCAGTCTTCCCTTCAAAAGATAAAGCCTATTTCCCCACTGAGTTGTTCTCACTACTTGCTTTGGGCAACAGAATACAACAGAAGCCACTTTGTACTAGCTCCAGGTCTAGGGCGAAAGAGGCCTGGCAGCTTTTAGCCTTTGCCTTTAAACTCCAAAGGCTGCCATTGGAAATAGTTCAGGCTAGCCTTCTGGATGATGAGTTGGCTCATCAGTACATATTGTACCAGGTGACAGCCACCCAACCTCAGGAACAGTCACCTTGCAAAATATGCCAGTTGACCATAGATGAATGAGCCCAGGCAAAACCAACAGAGCTAAGTGCCCAACTAAGTTCATCAAATTACTGACCTTAGAATACTGAGCTAAGTAAATAGCTGTACTTTTAAACCATGGCATTTTGGGGTTGTTTGTTACAAGACAAAAGCTAGTCTATACACATATATATATACAAACATACAACAAGAGCAACAAGGAGTGGTGAGGACTGTGGTGAACTGATAATGCCTGTCTACGTAAATGAATTCAAATACAGATTTTTCAAAACTCTGCCTGGTATAGGAAACACATCTGGAAGCTGCTGCCAGCAAAGAGTGTTTGTCTTCTGAACTAGCCAATTCCCTTATTCTTACGAATGAGAAAATTGGTCCAGAAAGTGACTTACTCGAATTGTTATGGCTAGCTCATGCCAGAACAAATATAGAATCCAGGTCTTCCGATATCCTATGCAGGGCCTTTTCTTTAAAAGAGGCTTTTTTTAAAAGGCCAGCTTTTTGTATCTGAAATAGTCATAACTTGAAGATGAGAAAGGACATATAGAACCAACATTGTTCAACTATTTACAATGGGACCTTTAAATTATTTTTTATGGAAATTGTTTCAATGAGAAAGAATGGATCTTGTGATTTAACTTTAAGAAAAATATTCTTAGAAATGTTTATTGAGCTTACAATTTTCTTTCCAATGAACACATCACCCTCACTTATTAATTATATTTTTCTGTGTTCTGGAAACCAGAAAGAATAACAAAGTTCTCAGATCTTAAAATGGAGGGAAAAATGTTCTCGTTGCATAACTTTTTGAGGAACCAACTCTATGAGGTTATGTAAGAGGATAATAAAACCAACATTGCATGTCCTCTGAACACACAATGCCACCTTTTTGTAGATGTGCAAATGACTGCCCTTGAAATGAATTTAATCACTGGTGACATAAATTGTACTGTAGAAGATAAACAGATGTTTCAACAGGTATCTGGCACTTGACTACAAAAAAGCAAGTTGGAGGGTCAATTTTCATTCAGCTCCCTTTCTGTGAAGTTAACATAAACCAGCTGATTTCTCGCACAGTGTGTTTATTTGGTATTTCTGCATGGAGGTTTACTCTTTGCCCGTGATAAAAGACTCTCCTGCACAAAGCCACCATGTAAGGGTTAGGGAATGGATGGGTTTCATATAAACTTTTCTTTTTCCCATCTGGTTTTGCCCATCCTGCCAAGACAATCTTCTTATTCTCAATTCAGCCAAAGAGAAAATAATAATAATAATAATAATAATAATAATAATAATAATAATCTGTGCTACTGGCATTCTCTGCACTTTGTGACTGTGCATTGTGAAGACATTTTAAAATGTCTTTTGGAATGTATATGTGAACAAGGGTACCTAAGTTTATGAGGGAAACATGGAAAGAACTTTGAGGGAAAATGGGGTGGGAGGCATGAAGCAGAGAAAGAGAGAACAGCCCAATTCCCATTACTTAATAGAACACATTGTGAGGCCAGAGCCTTGTGGGAGCCAATCACCAGCTGACAAAATTAGATTCTGAATCATGCTTTGTAATTCTTTCTAATGCCAGCCAAGGATGAGAGCCTTCCTTGGGAACTGGTTCCTCCCAGGGCCTACCCCCCACCCCGCATTCCTTATCAGCCTTTAGCCAGCTGCCAGCTCTTAAGGTTACTGACAGAGAATTTAATTCTCAAGGTTGTATATTAATATTCAAATGCCCTCTTATCCATAGACTGTGACTTAAGTCTGAACTCTTTTTTTCCATCTCCACCCTCTTTCCTGCATGAATTTCCTTCCATAGATTTTATCCAGAAAACTTCAAATTGAATGGACATAGAAAAGAGAGTCACTTACAAAACTTGTACTAAATCAGTTCTGCTTCAGCATAAGCATATCCCCAGAGCACAGCTTTTAATTTTCCAATTATAAAAGCTAATTTTATTAAATATACTTTAAAATATATCTCCACCCTCAAATCTTCTTTTCCCCTCCAGCAAGTGTTCAGCTGATGTCTGAAGTTGTTGGCAAGTAAATTGGAATTAGTTACAGTGGAAAATGCAGTTATCAGAATGTAGCCAGATATCTCATATTGCCTAGGATGGCCCTGCTTTTCACATGGATGCCTCAGAAAATATGACATTCCAGGGATTTACCAGGCAAAACTTCTCAAATGATCCCAGTACCGAAAATATACCTGCAGTTTTTATCAGGAATCATAAAACCAAAAGCTCTACGTGGTGAAAGATGTTAAGGCATGTGCTATTCCATGTCACAAGAATTCTGGCCTCAACTCTCAGGCTAACTGAAAGAAAACATGATGCAATTTTTGTTTGGTTCTAATTAATTCAGTGTTCATTTTCCATGCAAAGCATCTTAATGTTCCAATATACTTTGCATTTGGAGGTTAAGTCACGGCCTAATGTGGGGAAGTCCCATCAACTGAACAGCATAAACATTTATCAGTGGAAAACTGTGCACAATAACTCTAATGGATATAAGGAAGATGCCTGCTCTTGAAGATTTTTTATTATTTTAAGGAGTTAGGTAGGTCTTTTCCAAATTCTTTTGTAGTTCATCCACTAATTTTATGATTTGGCCAAGTTACTTAAGCCTATCCCTTCAGTTTCTTCATCTGTTAAAAAATAACATCAAATTAAATGAAACAAAATGAAATTTGCTTCTTGTCACTCAACCATAAGAGGTCATGTAATCTTTAGACTACTTCAAACTTGCTAGCTAAACTATAATCTTTGTTGAATGCAATGATTAGTCTACTCCCACGCCTGCACGTACACAACTGAATGTGGTTGGAGAAAAACATATGTATGTTGACTGTTCTTACTTTAATGATGAGTAAGTGTATGTCCTTACTCATCCTTACTGTATGTGGTGTGTCGACACTGTCCAGCAAACACACTCTATATTTCCCCAGTTCTTTCACTTTCCCACTCTTTGGAAGACTATTTGATTCCTTCTCCTCTCTCCTCAAACATCCAACACTTCTTCCATCTTCTTTGTTATCTGATAACCTTGCCTATTTTGTGGAGAGTATAGAAGTAGTCAGATTAGACCCCACAAGTTCTCACCACAATGTCTCCTTTCCTTTCTTCCCATGAGCTCATAGTCTATCTTCTGTCCCAGTGCTACAGGAAATTGTCATGTACCTATCTTCGACCAATTATTTTAATCTCGCCTATTAGAGCATATTGCTCCAGCAATTCACCCCTCTTTCTGATGCATTGTCAATTTGTTACTCTTTTGTGTATCATTCCCATCATCATAAAATCAGCTTTGCAATTGTAATCACCAATGTTAAAAAAATGACATAGTACTACAGCTACCTAATGTCCCAATGCCTTGCCTTATATTTGCACTGCATCCCATGCTAAGAGGAATAAGCATGTGACCACTTGCTCTGGATATTTTCTGTCTCACTACCCCCCTATGTGCAACCTAATCACAGAGTCTCACTTTGAAGGTGAGTTTCTTGAGTTACTTCTGATCACAAGAAATATCATTCAGGTTTTTAGTCAGGAAACAGTGCCATATTCAAATTAAGATACATAGAGTAAGTAACTGTCACATATTAGATAATCAATATTCATTGAGCTCATTTATTCATTCAGTCATTCAGTCAGACATTCATCTCCAATTCACTCAGAATAGAAGCCAATTTTGGGGGGGGCTCAAATATTGATCAAGTTCCTAGTCAATATGGATTAAATTGTCAATCATCTCCATTTGTGAGGTATAGAAGAACATACAAGCATTTGTCTCTTTAAAAAAATAGCATACTCTGTGACTTTTCATTTTTCATCTACAACATAGGTGTAATATCTATTTCATTAGATTATTGGAGGAGTAAATAGGATAAACTGTATCCATGGTTAGTAGAATACCTGACACAGTATATATTCAATAAATAATAACTGCAATAACAAATAATTGCCCCATTTGATCCCCTCTATTAGGGATCAGACTTTTCACCCAATTACCTGACCATTTTCCAAAGGTCAGAGCTACCTTCCAGAAGATAATTTGCACTATAGTTTAGGCTGACGAACTTATCATACCTGAGACAAATATGATTTCATAAAAAGAAGTCAAGATTGCTTTAAGTAATAGCAACATTCTTAAAATTTGTGTAAAGTTCCCAAACTGACAACTTGACACAAAGGACACAAACTGAGAAGTGAAATAAAAAATTAAGCCTCATTATTTGACAATAGCAGTATTATAAATATCTAAATCATGTAATTTAAAGTGGACATCCTTAGCTAATATTTCAACTGAAATTGAAGGCTTCATAGGGAGTGATCAAGTCTTTTATGGTCATCAAATAAAATGTACAAAATACTCATCAAAAAAATTGTCAGAACATGTGCAGCTCACAAATATACCAAACTGGATGTTTTAATTTTAAAACACCAGCTTATAGTCTATTCAGTTCATTCTCATTCCCCAAAGGCCTATCATTACTGTGAGATAACTCTATAACACCTGTGTTTACTAATGGCAAAATAATTATGGCATTGGAGTTGCCTAAATACTTGAAGTTTGGAGTTGACTGCAGAAATATGCCATATGCTTCTGCAGAGAGTTAGTCAGGCAAATGGCCTCTGATTTCACGCATACATCACAACTTCTATAGAGTGAAGGCTATAGCTGTACCTATGATTTTCTCCCTCTTTCACTGAGTTTACATCATGGGGACATTTTTTTTTCTTAAAAAAGGATTACTTTTATTTTTACTTAGAAGAAAAAACATGAACTGAAATGTAGTCCACCAAACACTTCCTGCAAGTATAATACATCAGGAATAGTGAATTTTTTAAAGGCTGAACTCATTACTTTTACTCAATTATGTGGGCATGTCCTTTTTCTGTTTAGTGTTTTCCTGGTATTATAAGAGTTATGTGTATTTTCAATGGCTCTCTTCAGCTAAATAGTTTTATTTACATGGTGACCTTCAGAAGAGGAAAATGAACCACAGTGTTTTGATCCACTCGTTTACTGATGGGCACATAGGCTCTTTCCAGCACTTGGGTATTGTAAATAGCACTCTATGAACATAGGGGTGTATAAGTTCTTTTGAATTGATATTTCAGGATTCTTAGGGTATATTCCCAGTGGTGGAATTGCTGGGTCAAAAGGTAGTTCCATTTTTAGGGTGTTTTTTTTTTTTTTTTGAGGAAATACCATACAGTTTTCCACAGTGGCTTCACTAGTCTGCATTCCCACCAACAGTGTACTAGGTTTCCCTTTTTTTCCACTTCCTCACCAACGCATGTGTTTGTTGATTTATTAATGATAGCCATTCTGATCAGTGTGAGGTGATATCTCATGATGGCTTTAATTTTGTATCTCTCTGATTGCTAGTGATGCAGCAAAAAGAAGGAACTCCCACCTTTCATGACAGGATGGATGCAATTGGAGAATATTATGCTAAGTGAAATAAGCCAGTTGGTAAAAGAGAGCTACTATAAGATCTCACCTGTAAGAGGAACGTAATGAACAAAATAGACTAATGAGAATAATAAAAGCAAAGGCGTGGAAACAAGGAACAAACTGACAGTGACCAGAGGGGAGGCAGGAGGGGGATAATGGTGGGCAGAAGGGGATGAGACTAGCCAAGGAACATGTATGAATGACCCATGGACATGGACAACAGGGTGGGGAATGACTGTGGGAGTGGGGAGTGGGGATTGGGCTGGGCAGAGGAAGACAAAGGGGGAAAATGAGACAACTGTAATAAAATAACGATAAAATATTTTTTAAAAAGAATAGGGAAATGACCTATTCTTTTTGTACATTGAATTCTTTACATGTGACAGATATCCAGTGAGCTTAGGAGAGCTGACCAGTATCTTGAGGCTCCAAGGAAGGATTTCAAACTAGCAATTAAAAATGTATTCTCGTTTGCTAAAAACTCATCACAGTACCTATCATGAATTCCATTGGTATAATATGAGAAGCACAGATATCTGAGATTATATGTTAATTGATTATAAATCATAGCAAATTGTCAATCTAAAAAGGTATCTCAGTAATCAATGAAGTATATTTGTTAATATGCATAAAATTCTAATTTTTTGATTCAGAAAGATATAATTTTATGTAGAGTAGGTTATATAAGTATCTGATGCATTAATTTAATGCTTCTCAATATATCACTTCAATAAAGGCATATGTTCATATTTTTAGTATATCTACAAAGGAAAAAAAAGACATGTAACAGTGTTCCATCAATGAATGTATATTGGATTTTTTAAATATATTTTAGTGTGTTTATCGTTGACTTTATACCTGGTTACACTATTTGCCAAATGTAACTGTATATGATGGTGGGTCAGGTGCCAGAACATTCTTTCAGTTCCCATTGATCGACTCTACCATTTCATCAGCAGAGCCCCTTTAATGAGTGAGCCTATGGGCTAGGAATCTGGAAATCCAGTACTTTAGAAACATAAGACATTTCTCTGCTCTTTCATCTTCGTCCTTAATAAAAAATGTGAACTTGCAGTTTTTGAATTCTTCCTGTTTAGATAATTTCTGATACCTGACCCAAGCCCTTTTTATCTTTTGGTGCTGGGTTTTGCTTTGGGATAGGAGTGCCAGGAGGTATTGGGGGAAGAGTTGGCTCCCCAGAAGATTCTATTATGGAATTCACAAAAAAAAAAAAAAGATGGAGAAAAGGAAGAAATGCTTTCTTTGAAAACTAAAGATAAGTAAAGAAACTTAATGTTGTGGCTGGGCAGGGTTCCATTTGAAAATATCTACTCTCAATACCGTATATGAAGACGAAACAATGCTTAGGTGTTCTCAGGAAGTGGACAAGGGGGGTTTCCCATCTCCTTCCCCATGTCCCTGCCCCATGTTTAGATGTTAACAAGGCCTTAGTTTCCAAGATTCAAAACACACACCTTAATATTTATAGTTTATTTACTATCAACCCTTGGTTTGAAGGTCTTTTTAACATTCTCATAAAAAAATGCTTAAAGAATCCCAGGGACATTAAACAGTTCTTTAAAATGGTAATTTTATTAATGTAGTATACAAAAATCAGAAACAGATGGATTCATTTTTTTTAAATATATTTGATTTTAAAATACTCAAAAATAAAATAAAATATTCAGTCAGATATGTTTAAATTTGCTAAGAGATTAACACCTAAAAAATCTTTGAAGGTGTTAGCCAATTTGAAATGCAAGGTTCTTCCCATAACAGAGCATTTTTCCTGATAAGAAAGTAAAACTATCAAATTTTGCAGATAATATAATCTTACATACAGAAAACCCTAAAGAATTAACCAAAAAATAACAAAATGAATAAAAGAATTAAGTCAAGTAGCAGTATACAAAATTAATATAAAGAAATCTGTTGCATTCCCATACATTAACAATTAACAATCAGGAGGGAAATGAAGAAAATAATCCCATTCACAATTTCATCTAAAAGAATAAATTGCTAGGGAATAAACTTAACCAATAAAGTGAAAGACCACTATTCTGAAAACTATAAGGCATTAAAGAAAGAAATTGAAGAGGACATAAGTAAATGGAAGAATACAAGGTCTGGCACAAATAACACCTCTTTTTATTACAAAATATTTTATTACAAAATTACAAGCATGCAATTCTATAACATAACAATATCTCACTCAAGCATACCATATAACATTTTAAGTGAAATATTCAAATTAAAACTACAGGTTATTACACCCATACTATTACCCTACCAACCACACTCAAGCAGGACTTACTACTGCCGGACCCTGTATTTCAAGCTTATGACATGAAGGATTAATATTGTTAAAAAGATCACACTACCCAAAGCAATGTACAGAGTCAATAAAATTCTTATCAAAATACCAATGTCATTCTTCTCAGAACTAGAATAAATAATCCTAAAATTCATATCAAACTACAAAGGACTCTAAACAGCCAAAGAAATCTTGAGAAAGAAGAACAAAGTTGGAGGTATCCTGCCCCCTGATCTCAAACTATACTACAAGCTATAATAATCAAAATAGCATAGTATCGGAACACAAAAAAAATAGACACATAGGTCAATGGAACAGAATAGAGAGGACAGAAATGAACTCTTGATTATATGGTCAACTAATCTATGGCAAAGGAGGTAAAGATATACATTGGAATAATGATGATCTCTTTAACAGGTGCTGGGAAAAAAACCCCAACAACTAGACAAAATTGTGCCACTCTCTTACACCATGTACAAAAATAAACTCAAAATGCATTAAAGACTTAAATGTAAGGCTTTGAAACCATAAAAGATCTGAAGGAAAAATAGGAAGTAAACTATCTGACACTAGTCTAATATCTATATCCCCTCAATCAAGGGAAACAAAAGAAAACTATAAACAAATAAGACTACATCAAACTAAAAAGTTTCTGCAAAGAGAAGGAAACCTTCAACAAAACAAAAAGGCAACCTACTGCCTGGGAGAATATGTCCATAAATTATATAATGAATAAGGGATTGATATCCAAAATATATAAGAAATGCATACAACTCATAACAAAAAAATAAACAATATGATTGAAAAATGGGCAGAGGACATGAAAAGACATTTCTCCAGAGAAGACATACAAATGACCAGGAGAAACATATAAAGATGCTCAATGTCATTAATCATCAGGGAAATGGAAATCAAAACCACAATGAGATACAACCTCACTCTAGTCAGAATGGCTATTATCAACATTCAACAAATAACATGTTGGCAAGGATGTGGAGAAAAAGGATCCCTCATGCACTGTAGGTGGGATTGCAAACTGGTATAGCCCCTAAGGAAAACAGTATGGATATTTCTCAAAAAGCTAAAAATATATATACCATATGACCCAGCAATTCCATTTCTTGGTATTTATTAAAAAATGTGAACACTAATTCTAAAGGATATATGCTCTCTTATGTTCTTTGCAGCATTATTTACAATAGCCAGGATATGAAACTTACCTGTGTCCACTGATAGATAAATGAATAAAGAAGATGTGGTATATATACACTATGGAATATTATGCAGCAATAGGAAAGAATAAAATCTTTCCATTTGTGACAACCTGGATGCATCTAGACGGTATTATAATAAGTAAAATAAGTCAAGCAGAGAAAGACAAATACTGTACAGTTTCACTTATATATGAAATCTAAAAACAAAACAAAACATACAAACAAAACAAAAAGAAATTCACAAAAACAGAAATCAAAGAGATGTTTACTAGAAGGGAGGGGTGGGAGTTTAGTGTTAAGTTTATATGGTGACAAATAATTACTAAAATTAGGAGGTTGATCACATTGTAAGGTATAATAATATTGGGTCACTTTAGTGTATACCTGAAACTAATATAATCAATACAATATTCTATACCAACTATATTTAAATAAAAAAGTAAATTTTAAAAAATTCTGAAAGTCAAATATTCTTCTACCACCATATATTTGACCCCCTTTACCCTTTACTACCCTCCCCACTCTCTTCCCTCTGGTAACCACAGTAATGTTGTCTGTGTATATGAGTTTTTGTTTTTCTTGTTTGTTCATTTGTTGCTTTCAATTTTATATCCCATACATGAGCAAAAGCATGGTTCTTGACTTTTTTCCGTTTGACTTATTTCATTTAGCATGAAGATTTAACTTTTGGTGGTGGACACAAAATAAAATACACAGATGATATATCATACAAATGCACACTTGAAACCTATGTAAGTTTATTAACCAATATCACCACAATAAATTTAACTTAGAATTCCTCCCCATGGAAATCATTTTTGAAGGAAACAAAAGAAAATGTTGATCTTTAGCAAAGAATACAAAATATAATTTTAAATCAAATGTAGCATGCATATATTATACAGTAAATATTGGTACCCATTCATCGTGAACACAGGCTTAATGAACATAAATTAAAAGATAAGTACTGTGTTACTCACTGGAATATCAATATGAATAGAACTCATATCTTACATTTTAGGCAACTTTAATTTCATGCATTTTAAAAACACAGAACCATTTCCAAATTGTACCCATCTTCCAACACCTAATCACGAGGAGCAATTGCAAGCCATTTTCTTCAAAACGTACATATGATCATGTGCATTAGTTATTTCAAATTGGAAAAACCATTAGAGTTACTCAGGGAAGCTATTTGCTATGGAAAAGTAAGCAACTGATGCTCTCTTTGGACAACTCAGTCCACGAACCACCTTTCTTTGAAAATGTTTTTCTCTGTGTGAGTGTGTCTGAGACTTCAGTGATTTGAATACTAGCCTCAGTATTTCAACTCTATTCAGGTGTGTATGTGAATAAGAAATAAAAATATGAAAGCATCTAGTGCACCTGAAAAGCTAACATGGAACACAGAGGCTCAGGTTCCTCAAAGTTAAATGGGACCTGGGCCTTTGTCTGGAACCACTGACCTCCAGTTGATTTTTATTCTTAGCCTGAAATTGTGCTCCAGATATTTTTTTTGTTTTTATTTATTGTTGTTCAGTTACAGTTGTCTTGCCTTTTTCCCCATTGCTCTCCCTTGCCTCATGCCCCCCTACTCTCATAGTCAATCCAGCCCC
>PVKM010021832.1:0-22294 GCA_004027735.1 Carollia perspicillata | reverse complement strand
GAAGATGTCAAGTGGTAAAATCGTCTTTGTTAATGGTGGCTCCTAATAGTTTATGCTAATGAAGCAACTGTGGATAGTCCCTCCTTGATTATTTGTGTTTTACAGTGTGACTCAGGATCGGGGCTGGCCACTCCAGAAAAGCCAACTATGTAATTAGAGGGTTTGGGCTCTGACCCACATCATCCATCCTGACCTCCTGGGAGGGAAGGGAAAGCTGGAGAATGAGTTTAATTA
Organism: Carollia perspicillata; assembly: GCA_004027735.1. Lineage (NCBI taxonomy): Eukaryota > Metazoa > Chordata > Mammalia > Chiroptera > Phyllostomidae > Carollia > Carollia perspicillata. Next base: position 22,060 of record PVKM010021832.1, on the reverse strand, counting down.
CATGGGCAATAATTCAATGATCATGCCTACATAATGAGATCCTAATAAAATCTCTGGACACTGGCACTCACATGGGCTTCTGTGGTGAATGATACTCTGTGCACATTGCCCCTCTCAGTGCTGGGAGGGCTATTCGGCATGGTTCCACAAAGAGAGGACACTGGAAATTTCTTATTTGAATGTGTGTGTGTGTGTGTTGTGTGTGTGTGTGTATGGGATGAACCCTCCCAGGCTACTCCCATGTCTCTTCTTTTTGCTGATCTTAATTTGCCTGATTTGTATCCTTTTTGATGTAGTAAGACTCATTTTAAGTATAATGCTTTCCTGAATTTTAATTTAGTCTAGCAAATTATCAAACCTGAGGGGGTAATGGAAATCTGCAAATATGTAGCCAGTTGATCAGAAGTGTGGGTAGCACAGGAGCTCTCAAGAGTGTGCTGGCATCTGAAGTGAGGGCAGTTGTGTAGAGCACTGTGTCCTAAACCGTGAAGCTTGGCCTAATTCTGGTTGGTTAGTGTTAAGTTGTTGTGTGTATGCCTAGTCATTGTCTTAGTATTTCCATGGTGTGAAGATTTTATTATATTTCTTTCACGTAGGTTAATAATGATTCTGGGATAAATAATGTGTTTATAATTGCTAAATATTCCATTTCATATCTGTTTTTATAGTTTATGTAATGAATTTTTTTCATCATCTCTGAAAATTTTTGCAGAGAAATACTTATCTACATTTTTTTTCTTATTTGTCTTTTAGAAATGTAAATTATATTGCTTGGTAAAAATTTCTCTTCCTTGAACATTTGAATTCTATTATTTATTCTAACTCTAAAACTATTTGCAAGATGACTAGGGAGTATAGTAGAATAACTTTAAAGGCTGCAGAAGGTCTAGATTTAAAATCCCATGACTACATTAGGGCAATTTAGAGATTTTTGGAGCTATAATTTCTCATTTCTGAAAATAGGAGTAATTATCCATCTATCAGAACAGTGTTATGAGGAGGTATGACAGAACTTATATAATGCACCTAGGAAAAAAATAGGTCTTTCCCCCCTTTAATGTAAATAACTGCATATTTATATTAGCATAATCTCTTTAAGGATGGTAAAGTTATAGGATGAAATCTACCTTCTGTCCACTATTTTTCAGAAATTGATGTTTCAGTGGTTGCCACAGTGTCAGAACGGCGAGTCAGTGTGTGTGTGTGTGTGTGTGTGTGTGTGTGTGTGTGTGTGTGTGTGAGTTTGTGAGAAAGAGAGAAGAGGAGGGGAAAGGGGAGAGGAGAAGAATAGAAGGAGGGGATGGGAGAGGGACTTTAACTCTTATTTTAAAATAAGCCTTAAATGCTTGGTAGTCATAGATTCACAGATCTCTAATTATAGGAAGTGTAATTGACTAAGGGCCCAGCTCCTACAAAATCTATTCTGTTTGTGACGGGCCATACTTCCTAAGAGCTGCTCCCAGACAACCACTGAGGAGACTGGAGACACTGAGTGTCGTTCCCAGGAGACAGGGGACTCCTCTAAAGGTCATTTGGCTCAAGGACCTCACTCCTTTATTCTACTGATGATTTTTTTTTCTTTTTCAGCTTGCTTTGGAAATTGTAAAGAGCTCCTTGTTCTTTGAAAGTTAATAAAAGTTAAATACATACGTGAGCAGAGTTAGGGAAACTCTTTGAAATCCTTGGAAACTAATTCGCTTAGAATTCAGAGATTTTATTTCTGTTTGTGAGATGTATATTTATGTTTTGATGGGGGAAGGTGGTCAAAAGGAGAAAGAAAATAGCTGAAGTAATTCCCTGTCCTGGGTTGTTGCCACGAGCAAATATGTCACGTAGCATCCCTTTTAGGTGGTAATTGATTTGTGAGCAATGTTAGTTTATGTTATAATTCAAGTGACTCTACAAATGAGCAGCTCAGGGGGTAGGGATATTTCCTCTTATCTCCTCTCTCCCTTAACATCACAAATTTTGTTAATATGCTGAGAGATTTGGGGCTTAGTTTGTTTAACTAAAATAACTGTGTTCACATTGAATTTTATAATACATAGTATGTCATTTTAATGTTGACATTTAAGATTATAATCATTTCACAGGATTATTATTTCTAAAATGTGGACAGTGTTTGGTTATCACTGTAAATATTTTTATTATTTTATCATACAGTGATGTGGAAATAAGACAGAAAAACACGCCGCATCTGTTGAGAGTTACCTGGGATAAGTACGTCATAAAGGGAACAGAGCTATGGGGCGGGCACAGGGCAGGAGGGAAGACGGTCACTTCCAGTCTTCCAGTTCTCTTCCTAGGACATCTCAAAGGTCCTCCGAGCCTGGAGAATTATACCATCCTTTCCATTAAATAGAGCTAACCGTCAAGCTATGAAACTACGGACATCCCAGGAAATTATCTCCAGCTGCAAATCACCTATGAAATGACCACCAATTTCTTTAGACGTTGAAGATCAAACTACCTGGGAGTGGGCTGGAGTTGCATGCTGTAGACACAGCTGTAACAAACCTATTTTCTTTCCCACCTTTCCCCAGGGATCTCACCTCCACTATTTGTCACTGAATTGTTAGGTTCTTCTCAATTTATACATAACACCACAAAACTAGCGTTAAATATGTGATTTAATTTACCTAGGCTTTTGCTTTACATTTTAAACTAAGAGTTCCATCCATACAGCAAACGGTTGTAATTTTTTATATCAACTCCTAAAATCATCAGGTTTCTATTTGGACTCATTCTCACATTTCCTCAGACAGTCTTTTTAGTTTTTCCTCCCCGTGGAAAGGAAGCAATGACACTAGTCTCCAACTTGCTGCATATTTCAGTCTTTCTGTTGCTTTATTAAGTAAATGTCAACTGGGTTGAAAATAGGATTCTGGAATCGAACTTCTCTTTCAATTATCTTTAGCTATTATTCCCTCTTCTGGCACCTAATGTAGTACATGGAGAAATCTGGCACCAGCTTGATTTTGTCCTTAGTGAGTATTTCCTTGTTCTGCCAAGTTTCCAAGGAAGAGCTTGGGTGAATGTAGGCATCTGGTGAGTCATGCTGGTGAGCAGAAGCTTACAGAATCCTTAATTTACCCTTAAAATTTAATAATTTACCCAACTCTCTAGATTTTGTGTTTTGTCAATTTTGTCTATGATAAAATAAATGCTTTGAATCTGAAGATTCACATTTTCACTGTAGTCAAGATTTCATTTATTATATATATTGACTGTTTTGTCCAAAAACATAAATATAGGTTGCATCACCATTATTTGTCTCCCATTTTTGCACCTTCTTACAGAAGGTGCAAAATTTCTTACAGACATTTTTTTCTCAATTTTGTTCTCCTCTATATTGTGGAGGACTTGATTGTATGGGTTATATTTGCTTCAGTGTCAATTCTTTTATACTTTTATACTTCTATGACCATTTTCAGTTCTGATAGAGTTTTTTTTTATTTTCTTAAATTATTTTAACTTTCTTATTAAGTGTAACATGATTACAGTAAAGTTCTCAAATCTTATGTGCAGAGCTAAATGATTTTTTTATAAATATTTAAATTTGTAAAACCAACACCTAAAGGTTGCCAATATTTTGATTTCCAACACTATGGCTTACTTTTTGCCTATTTTCAACTTCAAGTAGAAAATATCATACAGTATGAACTCTTCTGTGTCTGGCTACTTTTGCTTAAAATTGTATTTGTAAGATTTTTTAATTTAATTTTAAAACTGTTTAGACTCAATGAATTTCTCATAGTTTTTATTAATTAATGTATCTATCCTATTGGTGATGAACATCTGTGTTATTTCAAGTTTGGGGCCATTAAGGATAAAGCCATGCACATTTTGAGAGAGCATGGATGGAACTGGAAACTATTATTCTAAGTGAAATAAACGTCATTGAAAGACAAATACCATATGATCTCACTTACAAGTGGAATCTAATGAAGAAAATAAACTAACGAGCAAAAGACAGCCAGAAGCATAGAAACATGGAACAGACTGACAGCTGTAAGAGGAGAGGGGGGTGGTGAGGACTGACTGAAAGAAGGTTAATGGACTAGTCAAAGAATGTGTATGAATGACCCGTGGACATGGGCAATGGTGTGGGGACTGACTGTGGGAGTGGGGGAGCGTGCTGGGTGAGAAGGGCAAAGGGGGGAAATTGGGACCCCTGTAATAGCATCATCAAAATATATATTTTTAAAAGAACAGAGCTATGCACAGCTTTGAGATACCTTCCTTCACATATGTGTGCCTTTATAGAGTTAAAATGACCAGATCATAGGTTATATGAATATATGGCTTTGGGAGATGACATCAAACAGGTTTCCAAAGTGATTATGCCACTTTATAAAGTGGCACTTTGTATGCCACTTTATATCTATGGGGACATAGAATTTTGTTTTCTCTACCAAATATTTCACTGGTGTTCTTATTTTTTGCTGTATTTTTTGACCCAGTTTGTTTTGCTTTCATTGCTATCTTATAATTACTACTAATTGTTAAAATAAGAGGAATGAGAAAGAAGAAGTAAATGATAAAATTATGTGCAATACTGCTTCACTCTCATACTCTATGGGAAAGAAGGTATTTCAGGGTTATCTCTTGCCCAGCACAAAATTCTTCCTAATTCCCTCTCCACTAGTCTGAGATTATTTCTTGCACATATAATCCCTCCTGGGAACTCATTATTGCTGCAAAGTATTTTAGACTATGTTTCCTGTTCTGCAGCATTAGAGAAGAATCAGCCAAGCTGGTCCTGGCAAAGAGAATGAAGTACACATAATTTTGAATACTCTCTTTTTTTTATCCTACTTGCTCACATGCTCTATTTTGTTGAAGTCAATAAATGGTGTAGAGAAAGTTAGTGATGTTTCCCTGCATTTAAAATCATTATCTTTTCTGAATCCAATATCATATACTTCTATAGATTTATGAAAGATTAAGCATAATAAAACCATAGCATTCATATCATTATAAAATTAATTTCTAATTCTTTATGAACATTAAGAAATTGGGGTCAGGGAAATATTAAAGTCAGTCAAACCTTTGTCTTTTATTTGTGCCATTTTCGTTGGTGTTGGGGTTGCCTTTGTTTTTATTCTAGGTAACCTTACAAAAAGAATCAATCAACCTCTTTTTGGAAAAACATTAGACTTTGATATCTTTCTTAATTTTTGGTGTTTTATCATTTAATTTTTTTCAAAAGACAACTTTATTTTAGCATGGTATAATTTAAGATCATCAGAGGTCTTCTTTTTTTAAGCAGTCTCAGAGAGTTTTATGTTAGGGCTGTGTTAATTTTCATAACACAGTTATGGAGGAAACAGCCCTTTACCAGGAGACAGTCACCATTACAAGGCTTACTTCTGAGAGACCACACCTCACCCACAACCTAAAAGGGCTTAGCTCCATTGACTTCATCTCTCTGTGCCAGGGCAGTTCATTTGAGGGTGGGTACTTGATGCCAATATGACTCATAACATTTCTTCTCCGGGGAATTTGGAATCAGGTAGAGAAGAAGTCCATACAGTGTTGAAGACTATACTAGAATTATGCAGATTTTTCTCTCAGGGGAGGCTTGATGTGGTCCATACAAAAGCCCATAAGTGAGTGGAGAAGCTGGTTTGTAGACAGAAATGGAAAGAAATACAGACAAATAGATGGAGATGAGAAATTATGTGACATGAGAGTTGCTGTCCAACAAATTTCTATATTTTCTATGTTTTCATATTTCCTGCAATTATGTTCCTATATTTTCTGCACTTTTGTTCCCTGTATTCATCACCTACTGTATAGACTGTAATTATTTATTTGAAAATCTGTTTCCCTCACAATGGGGGATGATTTTCTTGTTGGCGCCCTCCACACCCACACCTACTATGTTGTTGGCACACAATACATGCTCAACAACTTCTAGTTAGTCAATAAACCAATGACTGTGTGAAGTGAGTGCATTCTTCTCTATTAGGAAACAGACTGGGTTTTTTTTTTTTTGTATTTTTTGTTTCTCTCTCACACATATTTCTACCTCTATTGTCACTAGAGGTGGTTGAAATAATATGGCATAGGGTGGCTTCCTTTTAAAAATATTTTATGAACGATGAGTATATGAAGTAGAAAGAAGAATATAAAAATCCTCATGTACTTCCCCAGTTTCTATAATTATCAATGTGTGGCTCATTTATACTTCCCTGCTCTCAGTCCCCCACTATGCTGGATTACTTAAAACAAGCAAATCTTAGGGATATCAGTTCATCTGCAAATATTTCAGTATGCAATGCTGAGATTCAATCAAGGATTCAATGCTTTCTTTTAGAAAGTCAAAATGGTTTGTAATAGTTTAAATATAAGGAAATGAAATTATAATACTTCTTATATTTAAGCTGGTATGTTTGGTGATTTCCAAATATGAAAACTAAAATTTGATTGATTTAAAAAATGGCCTTAATTTGTAGCATAAAGGCAATTATAATTAAAGTATATCAAATATCTTTTTATTACTTTAATCACTTCTAAGCTTCTATTCTCCTTTTTTTCTGTTCTTGTCTAAGATCAGTGGTGATCTGCATTTTTTTTATTGCTATAAATTCCATTCCAGTGATATGTGATAATTCTCTAAAAGTTAAGTTGGACTTTAAACTGTATAGCAAAACTAGTCCCAACATTGTAATACAGATTAATGTTTCATTGGGCATAGTCCTTAAGTATTACCCTGGAAAGTCTTGCTCCAGCTGTTTCCAATTATTTTTATTTCACATCATGTTTAATAGCAGGGAGGAGACTCTTGCTAATGGTTTTTTCCTGGAAATTAATCTGTCAACCTGGTGAAAATATAAAGTTTCAACAGATGAGCAAGAATCCTTCAATTTAACATCCTAAGCATATTAATTCACTTACCAAGAGCATAATAAGATTAGGTAATCGATGAGAATTTCCATTAAGAATGAGGAAATGTAGCACAGAGAGAAGGGAATTAACAGCCCGTCAATGTGATGTATTCATAAAATGTTTTAAAAATTAATTTAGGTGTTAGGTAGTGATGGTTGAATTCTAATGCTGTGTCTTGGGGCCAGGAATAGACATATACAGGCAGTGTCCAGGATTTGATGTGAGGTTTTGCGATGTAGTATTCTGTATCGAGCCTGTCCTTTTGATGGTGAAATGGGAGATCTTTTCCTGTGAGCCAGGTATGGGGAAAACTGAAGCAAAAAGTTATTAATTGCAAACAAAATGTTGTATTACAAGCAAATGGTTAAGCAATGGTTGAATAAACTCAATATGCCATTAGTATTCTTTAAATGACAGCAAAAATTATGACAATTTTGTGATTGTGTTGGTGATAAAATTAGGAATAACTTTCTTCTTTTACTTTTTCTCATGTCTCACTTTTCTGTTACATAAATGCAAACCTTGAAGAAGGTTAAACAACTTAATGTAAATTAGTGCCATACCATGAGCTTAATTTAATTTATATAACCTAGAACAGCAGCCTGCCATCAGAAAAGGAAAGCAATTATTAATATATGGTAGAGAAAGTATAGTAAATGTTAGCAAGAGAATATTGGTGGGCAAGGATATACTTATTCACTGTAAAAATTCTTCTTTTAACATTTTTACTGATACAATATTGGAGATAAAACAACAAAAATATGCTCTGTGTTTAGGGCAATCAACTGCCACATAAACTTTCAGAGCATCATCTCTGTGTAAGTTGAAGATTGTCGGTACACATGCCATTATTATTCGTTTGTTATGCTTTTTTCTCTTGTATAATCTATGTAGCAAAATAGTCCAATATCAGGGGGTTATGTAGGGTGATGTGTAACATGCAATGCTTTCGTTCCTGTTTTTTTTGGTCATTGTGACACTAAATTTGCTTCAGTAGCTTACTCAGTAATATTTTATTGCACTTTTCCTTAGCATAATATTCTGTATTATTTGGCTTTAAAATTTTATTTACATGCAGATTTAATATTTGAAGAGTTATTTATAGAGAAGAAAAAGTACATCTTTCACAAACATTACTGTAACTATAAGTACTTATGTGTATTAAATATATTATTTGTGTTATGTACAGATATACAAATAAAACATTATTAAGAAGACGGCAAGTAGCTGTTCCCCGTCTTCAGTGGTGCTGTAATGAGTAAAAACAGGATAAATACATAGCACAGAGAATTCCATCATGCCCTTGCATCTAATTTGGAAACAGTATGTATTTTAGCGAAATAATGTGTGCTTGTGTGTATAAAATTGAATTCAGAAATTATATGCGTATACCCACACATGACAGAATCAAAAAAAAAACATTGACTTGAGAAGTTCTCTTTGGGAATACATGTGCACTAAGTTAGCACATTAAAATAAAGACATTTTTCTTTTTATAAGCTCATAAACTGAGTATAAAAGGATAGAGGCAGTATATAGTCAACATCCTACTGGGTTAAGGGAAGATAAATATATATCATTCTTGGTGCACTTTTCTTATCAAAATTTTAAATCATAGCTTTGCTTTTAAGCACACAGATTACAAAGATAAAGTAGGTGGTCCTTATGAAGGAGACAGAATAACTATGCAGAGACACTGAAAGGAGTCTTTCTAAATTGGCATTGTTCTTTGGTCAATATTCGGTACTAGTCGTTAGATAAATCTTTTGAAGTTATAAATTTATTAGGTTTTAGCTTTACTTGGTACAGCAATAAGGGAATAAACCAATGACATGAATTTATATTTCATCTTCTTAAATCTCACTTTATCTAGAGCACTTCTTTTGATTCCTTACTTATAAGCACATTAACTATCATTTTGATAAAATACTTCTGGTTAATAAAAATGCTATAACCCAGCCAAAGATATAAATGCTTAAAAAGATAAAAGTTTAATACTAATCTGTGTTGTGCAAAATATGTTTGAACTAGGATTAAGTTTGTCCACAAGTAACAGAAAATTCCAAATAATCATGCTTTGAACAAGACAGAAATATGTCTCTCTCACACATTCAAGAAGTCTAGAGGTCAGTTCAAGCTTGTTTGGCTGTTCCAAAAGAAACCCAAAATTCTTTCTATCTAGTTTTCCCATTGTTGGCTTCCACTTTCAAGGTTAACTCTGCAATCCAAGATGGCTGCTGGAATTCCAGCCATTGTATCTGCATTCCAGGCATCAGAATGGAAGAAGGCAACAGGGCATACCACAGTCCTTTAGACACACTTCCTGAAATTTTCACAGGAAAATTCATCTTATATCTTGTTAACCAAAACTTGGCTACATAGCCACACCTAATTACAAATGAAATGGCTATGTGTCATCTTTTGTTTTATTTGGCCATGCACCAAGATAAAAATCAGGGTTATCTTACTGTGGTAAACACAAATAATGCCCCCACTCCAAACATACTCATGTCAACTCCTATACCTGTAAATATGCCACTTTACATGGCAAAAGAGACTTTGCTCATGTAATTTAGTTAAGAATCTGAAAGGAGAAGATTACCCTGGATTATCCACATGGGCCCAATGTAATCATGACAGGCCTTATAAAAACTATTCAAGAAGGTCAAAAAAGATGGATGATAGAGGCATGGGTTATAATGAGGAGTTTGAAGATGTAGGAAGGGGTGAGGACCCAAAGAAGGCAGGTAGACTCTAGAAGTTGGAAAAGACAAGGAAATTAAATCTTCCATGGAGCTTCCAGAAGAAATCAGCCTTTACCAGCCCTTTAAGCTTTATAAGACTGATTTTGACTTCTCACTTCCAGATCAGTAAGAGAATTAATTTGTGTTGTTTTAAGCCAAGCTTGTGGTAAACAATTTTGTTACAAAAGCAAAAGGAAACTACTGCACTCCCTGAGGCAAAGAGGGGAACAAATATTAGGCCCATTAGCTGTCTGCCGCATGTTTTCAGTGATATGTCCATATGCTTGGTGCTTGAATGTCTCCCAATCTTTTTTGTATTTGAATTCAGTAGTCCTGTGTCATTGGTAAGTTAGTAAATTGTCAAACCTGGTAGCCTGAATACTCAGGTTCACTTTAAGCACTTGGCAGTTAATTAAGTACAGCATTTATGTAGCCACTAGCACTGTGGGTGAAAATCTCCCTCAGGTTTGAGTATTCGTATTTATGCTTCTCAGTCCCAGCAGAGACCAATCAAGTATAGTGAGCCCTAGGGGAAAAGCCAGCTAGAGAGCTGTGTCCACAGAGACAAGAAAATCTTGAGAAAGACCAAAGAGGTGGCCTGCAGTTTGATGTGCTGACCCTTCCCATCAGTAACTGGTGGTCTCTTCCCCGGGTCTCTCCTGCTGCCTAAGAGTACCCTCCTTTCCCATGCCTAACCCACAGCTGTTGGTTTCTCTCTGGTAATCTCACTTCAAATGCTCCCTCTTTTGGGGGGTCCGGTGTTCATTGTCATTCTTGACCTTAGATTATTTCCCCGATCAGATTTTACATATATGATAAGTATTAATTCTCCATTGCTAATTTAAGACGTCTTCTGTAGTCAGCACAATAACAGACCCCCTCAAAGATGTTTGCATCTCACATCCCAGAATTTGGGAGTGTGTTATATTACATGGCAAAGAGGAATTCTGAGTGCAATTAAGGTGGGATTACAGATGGAATGAAGGCTGCAGATCAGTAGATGCTGAGGTTATTGTGGATTATCTGGTAGGACCTAGCGTAATTACTAAGGTCCTTCAAAGTGGGAGAAGAAGGTAAAGGCTTCAGAATCCAAGGGAAGAATGGCCACAAAGATGAATCATTGCTGGTTTTGAAGATGGAAGAAGAGGCCACCACCCAGGGAATGTGGGTGTTCTCTAAAGGTGAAAAGGCAAGGAAACAGATTCTTCCCCAGAACTTCCAGAAGAAACACCTTTATCTCACTGAGACTCATTCTGAACTTCTGACCTCCAGAGCAGTTCAATGATAAATTGGGTTGTTTAAACCAACTACATCCATGGTAATTTAGTAGAGCAGGAGGAGGAAACCAGTTACCACCCCTCTCCCCTGTATGACCACACACACACCTATTTAAGAAAAGACTTTTGAGACTAGCAGCTAAAGGACACAAGCAGACATTTAAAGGTACAAAGGTCCCATTGTTGGAGGCACAGCGTGTACAGACTGCAATACTTGCAGAACACATTTTACTTCACTGTTTCTGACATCAAAGGCAAAATGAGAAACATCTTTGGTTGCATAGTTTTACATTCTGATGACAGCACACTCCTGAAGATGTACCATTTTTCTTTGGACTTTGTACTAGAACTGAGATTTATTGACGTGCCATGGAGGAGCAGTAAGGACCATTCTTTTAAACATAATTTAGGGAAAAGATACAAAAAGAATGTCCTTATTAAGTCCTTAGGGAATGAAGTCTCCATTGTGAGACTCTCGAAGGCATCTTAGAGAGGCTTCCAGATGTGTATTCAGGGGCTTTGCTTTTGCAAGTCTTACTTAATGTCGAGACGCTGGAGATGCCTGACCTGAAGGAAAATTGATTTGGCAGATGAAAGAATCAATGTTCTGATTCAAAGGAGGGTGAGGTAAGTGCTTGCTTCTTTGGAGAGAACATCTTCTAGGTGTACTTAATGAACATGAACACCTCCTGTTCTTGGAAATTCCAGTGACAACAAAAGGTACAGGTCCCCTGCCCCCAGCGAAGAGGAAAAGTCGGGGGTAACAGTTCTTATCCCTTCAGGCAAGGTAGTTTGAATAGCTGTTGCCAAGAGTAGGGATGGTGCCTACAGCTCTGGGTTTCTCTCATGTCCCAAGAGTGGGAACCAAACAAAACTGAAATGTTATGCTTTATATACAACACTACAGGTGTTATTTATCACAGGCCAGAGTCTGAAGACCTGAAAAAAAGAGTTTACTCACACAGTGCCGGCTTTCCATTAGATACTTGGATGTGTGTTATATCAGCAGGCTCTTACTGTGTGAGATAAGCAGTTGAACAAAACAAAGTCCTTGAAGAGTTAACATCGCTCTTAAAATTCAGACATTGTAAGATAATCTTTGGCTCAATTCTACTTTGTTGATTCAGGTGAGGATTATATGTCTTTCCGAACACTGGCAGGAGGCTCCTAAGGCAAGCGAGAGCCAGGAGTGCATCATTTTCCTGACCTACCTCTGCCTTAGAGGAATTCATAGAAGAGATGACTTCATTCCTTATTTTGAATCCTACAAACGATTTTAACTTTTTATCAGCTTTTTTTCACACTTCTCCACCACTATAGTAGACTTCTCTGCAAAATTTCGAATTATATAAAGAGAAAAGCTGCTTAAATTAGGATATTGACAATTAGGGAGACTGAGGGGAATGACACATGTCGAGTGCTTATTCTGGCATGGACCCCAAGGAAATTATTTTAACAAGTTATTTCATTTAATCATCACAGCGTTCTAAGATTGTGTTGATTTTCTGTGTTTCATAGATGAATAAATTTCCTCACTGAGCAGAGAAGCCAAGATTCAAACTCACGATTTCAAACTTCAAACTCCCATTATATTACTTTACTATTTATTTTATTTCTACCTCAGCAGTAATCGCTATTAATTGTTTTAGAGAGAGCTAAATGAAGAGGGATGCCACAAAGTGTAAACACTTCTTAAATATTAACTAAGGAAATATCTGTGTGATCTTAACCATCTGGAAAACCGTGAAAAAAGCAAGAGGAACAAGCTAAATGTTTCTTAATACCTGTACATGTGGCATCATTTAGCTAAATGAAGCATATGCTTTGTGTCATTTTTAAACATTTTACTTGTTATTAAAAATACAATGAAGGATAAAAATATCCCCATTCTTTTCCTCAACTCCCTTATAAAAAAGTAGCCACTCCGAACACTTTGATGGGTATTCTCTAATATGTTTTCAAAATTGTGTTTATAAATATAATGTGAACACACCTAAGTGGAATTACTATTGTACTATGGTCTGCTTTTTATTTCCACTTAAAAGTATGTTGTTGATATTTTTCTATACAGTTAATTACCTCATTTCCTTTAAATGTTTGAATGGTACTGTTTGGCTGCACTGTGTCCTTTAGACACAATGCAACATGGTGTGAATTTGTAAATATTGTGAAAAAAACCTCGATGTGCTCAAAATCCTGATCTATTTTATAAAGAACATTAAGATGAGCAGATGCAAATTTATTTTATGTTTCACATGCATATTCACTTGTGAAATGCAGTGCTACTAAGGACGGTGTTACATTCCATGTTTATTTGGGGGAGGTTTTTATTAACTGCAATTAAGATTACATAAGTTAGAATTGCATTTTATTACACTTCATATATTGTGACGTTGAAACGTTAAGAGATGTTTTTTCTCATCTTACAATAAGCTCCTCATGACCCAGGCATGCAGCACCAGTGAGGACTATGAGCTAGGGAGGTGGGTGAAAGGAATCATCTTTTTTCTAAGCTCAAAAGGACCTATTCCAGTTCTCAGGGAATGTCAAAGCAGGATTCTTCTGTGGGGCAAAATGATGGTATTTAATTTATAAGGCAACAGAGCTGAGAGGACAAGCAGAATCTGCATGACTCTACGTTAAGGCAGAGCTCAACCCAACATTATTTCTTAAGTATTAAAAAATAGGTTAATGGCAGGAGAGGTTTCTGGGGTGATAGGGCTCTACTTCTTCACCTTTTGAGTCACACTGCTTGGAGGTAGCCCATTGCCTTTCTCTGTCTAGAGTACAAATATAATGTGAGGTTCTCCCTTCACCGACTTGTGGAAGTCTCTTTCTCCTCTCTTTGTACTGCGTTTCCTGACTCTGACATCTGATATTATCCTCTTTCTGGTTGGCTCTTTCCTTTTGATGAAGCTTATCTTACACTATATATTTTTTCTTTCTATAACAGTGTAACACACAGGGTGGAGAAAATGTGGGTTTACAGTTGCTTGGATGGAAAATAATACAATAATTAACAAACAAAAGAACAAAAATAAACTGTTTCACATAGTCACAACTGTAAACTTACTGTTGCCACACCCTATTTGTACAGTAGACTGCTGAAATCTTAAGTGTGTATCTTGATAAGATTGCACATATGTGCATACTTATGGAACTATCACCGAGAGTCAGATATAAAGCATTTTCTAAACCTAGAAGGTTTTCTTAGGCTCCTCTTTAGTTAATACTTTTTTTCCCAAAAAGGTAAACACTATTCTGACCTCTATAACCATTTATGAGTTGTGCTTTTTCTTAAACTTCATGTGAATAGAACCATACAACATGTATATTTTTACGACTTACCCCTTTGACCAACATTTATGTATTGTTGAACAAGGCAGTAGTTCATTTCTTTTCATTGCTGTGTAGTATAATAAAAAAAACTGATGCAGCCAAAGAAAGGGAAAAGGAGGATTGAACAGATGATTATATTGGAGAGCATTCCTTGTATATAAAATCAGTTAGCAGCCTAGACCAAGGGAAGCTCTGCCATTTTTAATATATGATATTTAAGGTCAGCCTGGAAGTCATCTACATTTCAAACAGCTCAAAAGAGAAAGGAACATGGACTGTAGCGAAAAAGTTTTATGGATGTGCCAGGCTTAGAAGAGATGCTCATCAATTCTCCTCATATTCCATCAACATCGCTTTGTGTACACATTTCTACAGTGACAAGAAATACAGACTTCTGCTGGATGGCCACTTACCAGGAATAAATTTACACGATGGAAGCATATGATATTTTTATTGTATAGCTAGCCATCACTTTGCATTGTACTTTTATTTTTCTTTGCTAAATCCAGTTACTCAGAAAAGAGTTGGAAGCTAGCACTTTGAGAAATAACCTGATTAGGGAAGAAAATTTTGTGGGGAGAGATCCAGTAGCTAGAATGTACACATTGACTTAAATCTCTTCTTTAGCGAATGGGCACCCATCCACAACTGTGTCAACTCAGTTTTACCTTCTTGAGTCTTCTGCTGCAGGGAGGAGGGAAATTTGACCACAAACATGGAGTAGGGGAAGGGGTGCAGATGCCTGACATTTTTATCAACCTAATTTTACCATGTTCTTAATTCTACCCTTCTTTACCCCTATATCCCCAAATAGCTAAGGCTTCTGATTCTTTAAACTTTCTTGAAATGGCTTTTGCCTTGATATACTGTAAACCTAGGATCTAACTCTCTCTTAGCTCTGGTAATCCAGTCACCAGTTATCTACCTTTCAAAATTTTATTCCACTTTTCAAAAAGTGTTTTCTTCTTTCAGAATTTGTTTTTGTCCTTTGTCCTTTCTGCTACTCCCATGAAGAAAAAAAAACACCTTATCTATAGAGTTAGTAAAGTTTTGAGATTGAATCAGCCATTTTAAGCAAAGTCCAGGAGTATAATATTTTGAATATAATGAACAATTGCATTTTATCCCTGCAGATTTTATTTGCAGCTATTCTTCCATTTGGCTTTAGTGGAGGAAGGATTTGTGGGCACTACCTCGTGAAGAAAGAGTGCATGATGTAAAAGGCAATCTCTATTATGCAGAAACGAAAACTACCAATCCTTTTAACCTGGATGAGATTCCTTTTAACCTTTCCTGGATGGAAAGGAAGCAAATGGAAGAAGAAGCAAGTGATAAGATGGACATATTTGCCCTTACTCCCTCTGGGCTGAGTGTGTCTCTAGACAAAGTTGTTAATGCCTTTGAGGAGGTGGGAAGAAGAGACTTCCCACAGCCGCAGAATTTGACTAGACATGAATTGAGGAGATAGAATCTCCTTTAATGCTCATGTTCACATTCAGATTCATGTCAGAACAGTGTGGAGGAGGTTAGCAATCCCCGAGTGAGGTGCCAGAAACGAAAGTCTGTAGGTAATTACTGCTTATGATGGTTACATAATTTACAGAGGGTTAGACATTTTCATAGGACTTGGTGGGTAGACACAGTCAAGTTGAGGGCTGATTATCCAACAAAAGCCTGAGCCACAATGAAGCAGCTATGCAGCAGGAAGGTATGGTGCACAGACAAAAGTGACGAGATATATGGACCGCAGCTTTGAGAGCCTACAATGCTCCCCCACGCTCAGTGGGATGAGCTTCTGTACCTCAGTGAGTGCTACACAGTGGTCCAGAGACAACACAAGGCACACATTTAAAGTAGAGACCATCAAGGCCAAAGTTCCTCATTCTTCAAAATCACAAACTCTAAGTCCATCTCATCCCTATCATTATGGAGGAGAAAGGGATTAAACATCAATCCTTCATTTATTCAAAGGATGGCAATTATTGGTATCCTATTGCCACATCTTGGGTGGCTTAAAGCAGTGCAAACGTAATATCTTGTGGTTCTTGGAGTTGAAAGTCCAACATGGATATTGCCAGGCTAAAATCAAGGTATAGGCAGTACTTTGTTTTATTCTGGAGATCCTAGGGCAGAAGCCTTTTCCTTTCCTTTTCCAGCTTCCACAGGCTGCCTCTCCCTTACATAGGGCCCTTGCCCCCTCCATTACGAGTCAACAACGCGGTGTCTCTCCAACCATTCTTCTGCAGTCACATCTCGCTCTGGCTCCCTTCTGCTTCCTTCTTCTACTTTTAAGGAGCCTTTGATTACTTGGGGCCCACACAGACAATCTAAAGTAATCTCTTTTATTTAAGATCAATTTATTAGCAATCTTAATTCCATCAGCAACTTTAATTCTTCACAAGTTTGTGGAATTTAGGATGTGGATTTTTTTTTGGAGGGCTATTCTCTCTACCAGAGAGGGAATAACTCAAAAAAGACTCTTGTAACTATAAAAGGATAAGATAAATGAATTGCAAAATTTAATTTCTCCTCCCGACCTCCAACAATTCAATGAGCACATGAAAAAAATTAGATCACGTTTAACCAGAAGGGCGGGGGGAGGGGATAACAGGAGAAAAGGGGGGAAGGTTCGTCAAGGAACATGTATAAAGGACACATGGACAAAGCCAAAGTGGGGAAGGAAGGAGGGTGGAAGGTGGAGATGGGAGGTATGGGGGGGGGCGGTGGAGATATCTGTACTTGAACAATAATACAAAATTAAAGTAAAAAAATGAAATGGATAAGACATGTTTTCTAAATGAAGAAGTCATGTTTTCTTTCCACATCTGTTCTTTAGTGTAAAAAATATTTTTTACTTCAGTGCATGAAGATTATGTGATATGAGGCAATAGCTTTATTATTAATCATGGACCTAGCAACCACTGCTTAATATACTTTTGGATTTATCTCAGGGCTCAAGGAGAGCACTTCTCATTCAGCCTGGATGTTAAAAACAATTTTGTACTGAGATGAAAATCATTGTCCAAAGACAATAAGGTAATTTTAGGTGTTTGGTGACAACTTCTCAGACAAAAGGCTTTCATTTTTCTTTCCAAGTTTTCAGCTATTTCCTGTATACAGAAAAAAAAAACAAATAATAGTGATTATAGAGCAGCATGTTAACAGTTGCAGAAACCTGTGACTTTTTTTGTAATGAAATATTTCTCTTTAGGTGATCTGCTTGATTTTTTTCTTTTCCATTGGGTATGTAGATGTCATGGTTATCTTTTTTTTTAAATAAAGTGCACCTTTAACAAACAATCATAATGAAAAATAACTGGGAACTTTGCAAGAGAAATTAGTTTTTGAAACTAAGATATTGTGTTTCATTCCATAGGAAATGCACTGCCAGCCGTTTCTGAGGTCAATATAAATGAGATCAATCATAACTATATTTGGAAAAGTATACTTTGGAAACAGATTGGTGCACTGAGTGAACCAAACGTGGTATCTTTGAAAATCCCATGTTTCTTATATCCTGTAATGGTGATCATTATTAGGAAATTCAGGAATTACTCATTTGGAATCTGAAACATACACACTGACATTTTAAGCAGTGGGTTTGTGGCCACAGAGGCAGCCAGATATTCAGAGATCTTCTGGTGGTTAAGCTCTTTTGTCATATGTATGTTTGCCTTTGTGCAAATGGAGACATAAACAGGGGCTTCCTGACACTGGTTACAGTATGAATATTCTCCCCACTTATTACGATGGCCTAATTTTTTTAAAGAATGATTCACACTAGGAAACTGACATGTTGCTTTTTAATTTATTATTTTTGCTTCTCTCTCCAAGTTGGCTCCATGTAGAGAATGCATTGTATTATTTATAAAGTTAACATGATTGGCTGCTATTTCACAACCTTCCTGCCAATTTGTGCTGACTTGACTGTCTTGGTGAGATCATCATGATTATAAGTCTAAGCTTATGATTTTGATCTCTGTAAAGAAGTGAGCCTACTTCCATCCTGGGAACACAGATGTCACTCATATTCTTCATACAGTTATCTTATAGATGTGTGTCTTTGATCTTGTAGGAGGAGACCATAAATACCTTATTTGTAATAAAACTCAACTAGTTAAGAATATCTTCACAGCAAGTTAGAAGTGTATTTCTAATGGCAGTGTGTAATGGGTGGAAATACATGAACTAATTTACTAATTAGTTACTAATTTTCTTTGGGTGTCATGTCTGTATGTAATGGCTTCGATTTCTAAGACGTAACTTAGGTGTAAGCTCCCTAGTAAAATGATTCCAAATAAGATTTTATTGCAAAATTATTTTGGCTTGAGCAGTATATTAAAATCTCACAATTGCGTTTTGTATTTAGGGTGTGAGAAGAATAGTAAAGCTTAGCACTAAAATACTATAAAATTACAATGTTGTTTTCAAATATACCTAATAACTCAGACTATGACAGAATGTTATAGTAACCTGTAGGAATCCTAACTTGCCTGGTTTAATAATTTGTGGTACTTAAGGAAGTCTTCTTTTGTTTTAAGTGTTCATTGTTCCCAGATCCCTGTTTGTTTAAGGATGTCAGAATGGATCATCCACTAATCTTGTTAATAAATTTAATATATTCATTAAAACCCTTTGTAGAACAGGAAATTTCCAAATGCATTCTATGTGTTGGTGGAACCTAAGTGTGATATTAAGAGAGTTTGTCCTTTGTCTTGATTTTTACTGAAGAAAATAGACAACTTGTCATTAAGTATTAGTCCTTTGTGTATCTTAAGCTTTCTTGTGTGTAATATCAGATCAAAGAATTGAGATGAGTAGGTAGGAAAATCACACATTTTTACAAAAATGTGCAACTCTTTTGTATGTGTATTTATATATACATATATGTTTGTATGTGTCTCTGTGTGTGAAAAAGAGAGAAAGATTAGTCCTGCATATCTTAATTTAATTACTAGTAAAATTGTCATGATTTACTTGAGGATTGAGAAAAATTGGCTTTTGATAGGAAAACCATTAGTCAGGTGAGGCAAGTAGCTCCCTTGGTTTGGGGCAAGCACCTGGAGAATAAGCATCTCACATTATATGTCAAGTAACCAACTTACATCTTTGGGTTTCGATGTTTGGATTTTAATGTATCTAGTAGTTCAGAAATATAAATGAACTATTTGTGCTTTTCATCATTGAGCTTTGTGATCTCTCACTGGTTTAGTTAGAAATTTGTCCCACCCACCCCTCCTACCAAAATTTTATTTTTGGAAAGTATAGATAGAAGAGTTTTTTTTAACATGCTTAGAAAATACAAAATCAACCTAAATATATTTTTGTATAAATGGTGCAAATATTGAAAAGAGGACTCTAAAGTACAACTTGATAAAAATAGCACGTTGGTACTCTCTCTCTCTCTCTGGTGTGGGTAAAATGTTTGTTATGCACATGTATCTATATGTGAGTTACTACTTCTCCTAATGTGCCTACTGTAATGATGAATTCCATTCCTGATTAGAGAATCATGCACTTAAAAGCAAAATATATTAATAAATACAGGTGAGCATTGCTGAAATTTCACCTTAGGAATTAATGCTTAAAGCTTAGAATTCTGATTTGGAACAAGAAATATGTAAATTATAAAACAATGAGAAAATGCAGAGCTTCCAAGCACATCCCATTTTGATGATATTCTAGGTAGCTGGAAAGCAAAACACAATTTTATTTACCTTCAAAAACCCAAGCCAGAAATTGCCATTTTGAAATGCTTATTTCTTTACAGGGTGACTGAATGACTGAGAGTAATGCAAATTGATTTTACTTTCTAGGTTCATTATAGTTGCACATTTCTGGTAGGTTGTCTACCCATATCTTTTATTGCACAATGAGGTAACCCCCGAATGAAACCCCCAAGCACCTTCTCTTCCTGTTCATCATATGCTGCCATTCTCCCCCTAGAAATTAGTACACTCTGTATGCTGGATCCTGCCTTTTCATCTCCTGCTGCAAAATCAGCGGTCATAACAGCTATTCTGTTCATGAATATGTAAATGTACCATGCATAAAATAAAAAAAAAAAATAGCAGGCTGTTCCCACTGCAGACCATACCCAACTCTGAAACACAAAAAGCAAAGATTTAATTTTCCAAGAATTTTGAGTGTGTTGCAAGGACTGCTATAATGATATAACATGAAAATACATAAATGAGACGCATGCAGATGTTCATGTTGGACTCGATAAATTAGCACCTATGGACGGCTATGGTGATATGTGAACGCTCACTTATCACTTCCCTCTGATGCCTAGTGATAAGGGGGAAATGCCTTAGGTCCTCAGTAACCTTTTATTTGCTGACTAGGTTTCAGTCTCATACCTCTCCCCTATCAATGAGTAAAACAATGTTTCAATTATACAAACACACGTACATGGACATACACAGACGTCCACACCCCCTCACCCCCACACATCTACACACACTTTTTTCTTTTGAAGGGGAGAAATGATGACTATATCCACTGAAGTATTCTGGAGGACACATTAAGCTCTGGGAAGAAAATAATTGGGGGATTTTATTATTGAAATAAGCAAGCATGCTCATGCATATTTTTACGACATGCACGCTTATGCGCCACTCTGCAAACAGTGCTGTTGCAGCTCGTGTGGGGTGGTAATTAGGTTGATGTAATTACAGTGAAATAAAGGCAGGCTCACTGATAATTTCACAGTGCATATGAAAGACATATGTGCCTTCCAGTGTACAATAAATGAACCTGAACTGCTGTCAGGGGCTAGGAGGACAGTGTGGCCAATGCACCTATTGTGTCCCTGCTGCAGAAAGGAGCCCGCCGATTGGCCACTTTCTGCAGCACATAGCACTGGCTGGTTATAAAGGACTTGTCTAGGGGAGAGCCTGTAGGTACTCCATTGTCTGGTAAAGTTCATATGACTGCATTCTTTTTCGAAAGGGGGGTGGAGGGAAAGAGGGAAAGGAGGGGGTGTCAGCTCAACTGTAAAAGCTGCACAGATTTTTTTTCTTTCTCTCTCTTTGCCTCTCCATAGATCGTTTCTGTTTCATGCCCTGTCTCATTTCGCATAGCTAAAAAAGAATGCTAATTAAGATCCCTTGTCTTAACCTGAAAATAATGACTCGGATATAATTAGAAATCTGGCGAGAGTTTAAAATTCTGGTAGGAGACCAAAAACATCAGTTACGGTGCTTAAGAGGGAAATGAAGAATTATTTTTCTGTAATCAAGGTAAACATGGGAGAGGGGGAGTCCCCCTTATTTTTTTAACCAATTTTAACCAATTGTGTTTTACTGCCGATGAGAGGATACAGTATTTCAAAAACTACTTCGGCTATCAAATTGAAAGGACACAAATCAGTGGCAATAGAAGCCTTCTTAATCCTCCTTAGGATGCAATTCAGATGAAAGAACTGTTTTTTTTTTATTTCTCTTTTTGTATGTGCATGTTATAGATGGATCTGAGAACGCTGTCTGGGCTCGGTGCCAAGCGCTGGTATTTCACAGCAGCGACCTCCTCACAGACGAGCTGTGGGAAGCAGGAGGGAGACTCTCTCTTAGGGTGCCACTACTATGGAGACACAGCTGGGCTGAACAAGATTTGCTTCAAACGACAACAAGAGAGACAGAAAGTATCTGGTTCAACCGCTGCCCAAGCAGGCAGGCACCAGAAGAGCTAGCAGCCAATCCGGCCATGCTCGAAGCCAGCTCTGCAGCTCAGCCAATCAGTGACATCACTGGTGAGAAACTCATTTACATCATGCAGTAATGAACTTTGTTTAACATAGCCCCC
>PVKM010021831.1:0-22283 GCA_004027735.1 Carollia perspicillata | reverse complement strand
AAAATAAATAGCCACAAATCAATTGCATTATTATACACCAATAATGAACTACCAGAAAGGGAAACTAAGAAAACAATGCCATTCACAATTGCACCAAAAAAAATAAACAAACAGTATAATACCTAGGCCTAAATTTCACCAAGGATGGAAAAGACCTGTACCATTGCAGTCTTTAACCAAGTTAGTCCTTGACTAAAAAATACTTACTAATCTCCTACTCCATGCCAGTCACTATTCAAAATGTTTATATTTATTGATGAACTATAAGGTATGAACCTATCTTCTTAGATCTTATGTTTGAATAAATGATAAATAAGTAAATATTTACTTTATGATAAATAGGTAAATACAGACTTTAAACCCAAATATTCATGTAAAAATTTGGTAATTGGGAAACAGACCAACTGTAGTAACAGAAAATACCACTTACAGTCACATAAGTGGGAAACCAATAAGGAGGCTGTTTGTGTAGACAGAACACAAGACGGGGATGGGATCACACAGAACGATGGAGGAAGAAGTGGAGACTGAGAGACCTATTTCAGATATAGTAAGAAGTAGAAACAATGGGTTCTCCAGAGGATTATAAACACGAGGTAGAAAAAAAGGTAAGAATGAAAGGTGGCTTGTGATTTCTGGTTTGAGTAGCTGTGCAGGCAGTGGCCCCATAGTTAGGATGGACGGTGGTAGGCCAGGGGCAGATTCGTGGTATGGAACGGACAGGAACGCCATTTCCATTCTGAGTACTTTAGATGGCTGGAGTATTCAAGTAAAAATGTCAAATGATAGTTGAATATATGGTTTTAAAGCAGAAATTGGAAAATTTTTTTTATAAAGGAACAGGTAGTAAATAACTGCTTTTTCTCTGTTGCAACTTTTCAGCACGCTCTTGCAGCAAGAAAGCAGTCACAGAAAATACCTAAACAAATGAACATGCCCATATTCCAATATAACTTTATCTATGGACCCTCTAACTTGAACTTAATATAATTTTTATGAAATATTACTCATCTTTGGACTTCTTCCAACCATCTAAACATATAAAAACCATCTTATATCCTGGGCAAAAGCATGCTGTGTGCTGTCTTTGACCGATGGGCTGTAGTTTTCAAACCCATATTTTAAGCATAAAGTAGTCCAGCCCAAAGAAATCAGATGGTAATTGAAGTCATAAAAATGAATAAAACTGTATAAGCAAAGCAGTGTAGAAGAATATAAAAGATGATTCAGACATAAGGCCTGGGAAATTCTAAGAGTTAAAGATCATAAAAGAGAAGAGGATATCATTAGGAAGACTGAAAAGGCGCAGGCAGAGGGAATACGGTACCATGTCAGGGAGAAAGGAGAAGGCAGTCCTGACAGCTGTCAGCTGGGGGCTGGCCTGGCACCAAGAGAGGCCGTGGTGTTTTCCTGCTGAATGTGAACAATGTCACAGAATCCCAGTGTGAGACAAGGTCACCATGCAGCCACCGTGGAGTGAGAGAGAAACCAGGGGCCTCTGGGACCATGCCTGAACACAGACAAAAACAAGAGCACTATAAAAGCAACAAATGTTTCCAAACTTCCCTGCTCCCAGCTAACACTGGTGACTGCTGCTTCTTTACTAATTACACTTTCGCCTCACTCTGTTCCTTCTACCTACTACATAAAAATTATTAAGATACACAGCCGTAGAATCCCATTGCTTCCCAAAAGCACCCAGTTCAGATGATTCCACTTCCTTGAACCTTCCTCCAAATCACCTCACACAGCCCAAAACCTGTAAGAGAACTTCTCAGCACACTCGTATTAAAATGCCTCACCATTCCCCATGGTATTCAGTCTCCCTTCTCACATCAAGTGAGAACCCCAACTTGTGCTGCTATAGGCCTTTGACTGAAGGACATCAAGAAAGAGAATGTCTCAGTAAAGGACTATTAATGTGCATCAAATGCTGCAGAGAAGTCAAATAAGATGGGGGCTGAAAAGTGAGCACTGTATTTGTTTACATACAAATAGTGATGTGTTTGAAGCCAATGCCCCACTCTGATGGGAACTTGTGTACATGCTGAGTGAGGAAAAAAAAAAAAACACCGCACGCAACGTCATTGGTGCCAACTCAAACACCAGTAAGAAACCCAAATTTGGGGAGCAGTGAAGAGGGAAAATTGATTTAGTGCAAACAGCTTGATAGTAATAGAGCATGGCTGTGAAAACAGCACTGTGGTGAGGCCGCCCGTGGACCAGGTGGTCCAGGGCCAGGCCCCTCCTCAGCTAGGCAGCTCCTTTGCATGGTCGGCTCACCCCAGTCCAGGGAGGTATCTCAGTGTTGCGCTTCAGCCAGAAATCGTACTTGTCCGTGGAAAGTGGCTCCCAGACTCTGCGGGGAGCCAGCTTATAAAAACAGAAGTCCCCAGTACTGGTCCCTGATTGATCGGAATGGAGCGCTGTAATTGATCAGAGAGCTGTGCGGCTCTAATTGGATGGAGAAAGCCTCGTTCCTATTGGTTGAAATGGGACTCCAGGACTTCCTTTCTAAAGGCTGGCTCAGATGGCAGAACACGGTGCAGGCAGGCAGTTCAGAGAAGAAGGCAGAGTCTAGCAAAGGCTTCTTGGCCAAGTGCAATTTGCCTGAGAGGGGCCTTGGCACAGAATATGGCTGCTAGGCCCTGCTTTTTTTTCTCCCTTTTACTTTTTTTTTTTTTGAGCCCAGTTTAACCACCAGGAGCCCCCTTTTCCTCAAGTTTCACACCAGTTAGCAAGTTTGTGAGTATGATCTTGAAGAAACACAAGAACAGATACATATCACCAATGAGTATCCCTCTATGGTCCAGTTATAGTCTGGTCCTCAATATCTATCCTTAAAATACTTTGTAAGTGATGCCTAGCATAGCACTGAATTAAAGATCTTTAACAAAATCTCTCTTGATGATGATGAGATTTCAAGCATTTCTATCCCAAAAATGACCCAAAGTAAGTAGAGTGATTCTAGGTGGAAAACCTCTCAGCAATTATATATTTCACAGGGAAATATTTCTGCAGTACAAAAAGACTTTCACAGGGAGAAAATAAATGTAGTTAATTATTTTCCAATTAGCCTGATATATTCTCATGGAAAAAACAATACATGAGTAAAATAGTTCATTTATCTGGAGATCCCAGATAATAATCACGATGGCACAGCATATTATATTTTATTTTCATAATCAACAATATCAGCACAGTTCTTCTTCGTGTAAAACATACACTCTAGACCTTAGAAATCTGAATCTCTTAAAATGAATTTTGCTTCTGTTGGTTTTTCTTTGATGTTCAATTTTAGAGAATATGATTTTGTCACACAAGCACTTCTCTGGTAATCAGGGCAAAATATCAGGGCTCCTTTGTGATAGACCAGAAAAAAAGAGAATCAATTGTTTTAAGATTCAAACGAACCACTTTCTCTAGCATGTATTTACCATCCACTCTGCTGTAATTCAGCTGATTTCTTTTTCTTCTAACATAGTTAAAAATTTGTTGCCAGTCATCAGTCCTACGGTTAAAAGCTTAGGCAGCATTGCTTTTGCCTGTATGTCACATCTGAAAAGCAGGGCCTCGGTGTCTTTTGAGCTTGCATGTTAGTTAGGAAGTGTTAACTGTAGTACTTTAAAAGCCTCTGGGAATCTTTACTCTCATATTAGATTCCCTCACTACCTCTGCCATATTCCTGTACCATTCTAAGGAATTAAAACATAATTTATTCTACCAAAATATAAGGTATAGAATTGATACATTCCATATCAGAAGAGATTTCCATAATGCAAAAACTCTGCCTTTGCTGATTTACCCACCAAAAGTCAACTGCTTTGGAACAACTACCTAGAAATACTTCTCAACCACACCTAAGAATGGCAGTCTTTCTCTTCTGTGTAATAAAGAAATCTATTCCTTAGCATATTGGTATACTCTAATATAGACTTCTCTGGAGAAGACCACATTTCCCAATTGGTTCCTGTTTTGTTGCTGATTCTTTTTATTTCTCATATGTCCCTGTGTTCTGCTTTATCTGACATCCAGCCTCTACCACATCCACTTAACTCAGAATCTGTGGTGCTGAGATGCAAGCACTGGCATTTTTTAAAGTTCCCCGCGATACTCCAATGTGCAGCCAAGATCGGGAACCTCTCGTTACAGTCATCGTTGATAATTATAGCCTCCTTAAATACAATTTTTCAGGTCCCTACTCTGCATATACCATGTACAAAACATGTCTTCACAGCATCCCTGGATTATGCACTGGATTATGGACCACATTAGACTGATAAAGAAATGAGACTTGGAAGTTAAGTGCTTACAAAGACCACAGAAGAGTGATTGGAGAGAGCCAATTCCCAGTCCCTTGCTGGCTCCCTGTGACCTCTCCACCGACGCAGCTTCCTTGTGGCAGGGCTATGGGACTCTTTGTATGTGCTCTTATCTTTAAGGTTCAGGTTTTCTCATAGCCCTGTCTCTGGTTTCCCTTACAGCCCCACACCC
The DNA here is from genome assembly GCA_004027735.1 of Carollia perspicillata. Classification (NCBI taxonomy): domain Eukaryota; kingdom Metazoa; phylum Chordata; class Mammalia; order Chiroptera; family Phyllostomidae; genus Carollia; species Carollia perspicillata. The sequence continues at coordinate 17,789 of PVKM010021831.1, read as the reverse complement.
CATGATGGCCTTCCACTCATTTACGCCTTAGAATTCAACGCCCCATCACCACCTCCAAAACCTTATTCTTGCTGCTTACTGAGTCAAGTACACTTGCCTAACAACTTGTGCTAATAAAATACCATTTTAAGCAATAAAAATGTGATCATCTCCTCTACCTATCACAGCTAATGGTGAGCTTCTCAAGGGTGTGAATGGGTTACGTTTGTCCCTGAATCCCCAAGGACTAACAACCAACAAACACTTGTTAAATGTATGTAAGTTTGGCAAGACCACTGTCTCAAATTTAGAGGCAAAAACATTCCAAAATTTCCAATTTCCTAGACAATATTCTTGTAAGAATCCATCTGCTTTTCAATGATCTAACTCAATATGATGGTCCAATGTATGAGTGCAAATGTCTGTGTTGGACAAACATGTGTACATACTTGTTGGTGTAAGTACAGGCATTTATTTGTTTGGCATTTCCCAAGCTTCCAAAACACTAGTTGTGGCCACTAGATTTTGCTAGACCATATGGTGTGGAAACATAGGACTGACTCTATGTGTTAGATTCCTGCTGCCCTGGAGTGCAGAAGTGAGCCACTGAGAGCTAGTTCAACCTATTTTGATAGAGGCAGCAAATTCAGAGTCCCTCATCTGAATAACAGACATTCTGCCTCACTCGGTAAACTCCATGGAATTTTGTTTAGGGTTATGTTACCCAGAACATTCCCCTAGAGGTTTGCTCTTAATGGATCAATGCCATGCAAGCAGCCTCCGTGAATGCTTTGCTGATGTACATCAATGTGTAAACATTCATTCTTCTGCCTATTCTTGTCTCACCCCTCAGTGCGGCAACCTCCTTCAGATAATGTCAAATGTATAGGGAGTCAGTGATGCACAGTCAAGTTTGCCTACTAAGACCAACACACTTATTTTCCCATTGTCTCATGTTCTACCACTGGAACTGGAGTCTCTAGAGATGAGGTATATTCTATTGTCCCTTCTCTTTCTATTAGGGTGATAGGCAGTATATGAGAATCAAATCTTTACTTGCCAGCGCAGTTTCTAAAATGCCTCCCACATTAAATTACCAAGTAAAACCAATAGCTTTCTGTCCTCAAGAAGTAAATATTTGAACCTTAACACACAGTGTGCAGGCCGCTCAAAGTCACTGTAGAGTAGATTTCACCCAAATGTGATGAGGACACCAGCCCGCAGTGTCTGCATCAGTATGGATGAAATGAGACATTCACACGGACTACCGAGTCTGGTGGAGGAAAAGGGACAGCATGGCTTTTCTTTCAAGGAGAGCAAAAGCCCGTGGCCCCCCGCTGTGACAGGCCTTTATTGGGTTTCTCTGCTCATTACATGATGGTCCTCATTTACTATGCACAGGTTGCTTTAGGTGGTTACCTTTTACAGACAACAAAGGAGGCCATGCCGGTAATAACATCAGAGAAGAGGGACATTTGCAAATGAAAAGGGCAAAAGTGGTTGGACCGGTTACACTGGTCGGAGGAAAGTTCAGCAGGGATTTTAGGAAGTTATTTTGCAGTAAATGTTTGCCACAAATCCAGGTGAGGGAGTTCCCAGCAAAAGCAAGATTCAAAGTGTTCTAGGCATAAAGCAGGCCTGATTCCCCATGGGAGAACCTACCCGTGGCGTGGGTCCTGTGCATCTCTGAGTGGGAGCTGGGCTATAGTTAGCAGACATATAATACTCAGCATTCTTCAAGAATAATATGCTTCAAACAAAACAATGTTAAAAATGAGCAAAAAGTAAATTAAGATATATTTTATTATTGGGTAGTTTCAAAATGAATGGAACTCCTGTTCACTGTGCAATTCACAAGACCGATGCCTTAAATATTGATTTCCTAATCACTGTCATTGCAAAAAGGCATTCAGGATTTTTTTCTTTGCCATAAATTCGACTTTAAACAGAGTAAAAGGCTTTTAGCAAGAAAATTTTACATCTGTTTATATCTGAAATTAAAACCACAAGAATTGAAAGGAAGAAAAAATAACCAAGGGGGTTTTCAAAAATTTAGAACTCCGTCATGCATAAATGGAGCTCATCAAAGAAAGTAATTTCCCTGCAGAAAACACTCCATCTTTTGTTTTATGTAAGTTATCAACATGAATATTTTATTCTCAATGAAACTGCCTTTGCCCCTTTGTGTTTCCTAGTCTTCACTTGGTGTCTCAAATAAATAGGCTTCCTGCCTTCCATTCCTCTCTGTTATTCAGGTCAGTTGCAATAAAATATTTTCCTTGCCTGGTGTGAGTGTTAATTATAGATTGAGCTTTACTAATTCAATATTTTTCATTCTTAGCCCTATTGTGTAGTGAAGTCTGAACACAATAACCACTTGAATTTCCCACTATAAACACAAAATCATTTTTCTAAGGTGGAGTACAATATCTAAAGTGTCTATGAAATTAAAAAGTATATCTCGGCTAAGTTTCATTCTTGACCCCAATGATGAAATAAAAATTCCACGGAATGGCAACTCTAGTAAGTGCCATCTACCAGAGCCAGTGCAATCAGCGGAACCGGATGCAGTAAGTCAGACATTCTTATCCAACTTAATCCCACAGGTTATAATCTTCGCATCTATTTGCATAGTACTGCCCTTCAGTGGATGGTACTTCTGTCTTCTCACTTTATGGCTTAAATACTATTCAAATCACTTCCTGTATCTTCTTGCTCTGCCTATACCTGAGACAATTACATCATGATATATAGAATATCAAAGAAATACAACTTATTTGTAGGCATATCAAAAAAATATTATAGTTCAAAGTTTTCCATCAGAATTAAAATTAATTGGTAAATATTTTTAAAACTATAGCAAATATAGTCATTATTCTTACCTTCTATGAGCCTAAGAGATTGAATTAAGGAATCAGGAGGGGTCGGGAGAAAATGCAGACAACTGTAATTGAACAACAATAAAGTAATTTATGAAAAAAATGAATTTAAATTAAATAAATAAAAAAACATACAAACAAAAAAGAAATTAGTTTTAATGTAGACTGTGTGTATATTTATACACTTAAATTTTTTAATAGTACATAGAAGTTAATTCTTTCTGTTTCTAGATGCTTGGCTAAACAATTTTCAGCTAGATTTTGATTTCCATAGTTCAACTGAGACATAATCTTGTGAAGTTTCAAGTTCAGAAGCCCGTATAACTTATAAGCAGGAGAGTTTTTCACATCGGTGATAATTACCTTACATAGTGCACCATAGCATTCGAATCCTCACACAACCATTTAATATCTCACTTGCATAGCTGAATAGGGTATTCATAATTCATCTAATATTTTTAAAATCACTCTGACTATAGTGGATGCTGATAGGCCCCAAGATGAATATTCAGGAAATATTTTTTTTCAGAGGAGCATACTAAAAATGGAAAGCACTAGGCATTCTTTAATTCCCATGTAACTTCATATATCTTGTATCTTATAACCATCTTAAAACCAAACAAATGAAACACTGGTAAATAATAAATAGGAAAACATCAATCATAGGTGATCTTGCTAGATTAGCTTACTTTTAAATACAGCCCTATAAATAGGGGAAATAGTCAGTGATCATAAACCATGTCAAGGCTGAGTTTTTGACAAATAGGATTTTTAGCTTCCTTCAGTCTCTGGTTTCAATATAGCATTGCCCTTTAAAAATGCAACAATAAATCAGCAGCATTCTCTGCACTGTAACATAAAAAATGGCAAAAAGTACAGCATAACTCACGTAAATAGAGTGTTATGCTAATACTCAAATCTCTCACTCAAGGCAATAGAATTATTTTTGAAGCAAGGCAGTTCCTCATCCTTCCCATTAAGCACACTTCAAAAAAAGAAGTAAATATGGATTCAACTACATTGTCCCTATTTTATCCCGATGACCAGCTACTGCAAATATTTCTTACACCTCTTAGCTGCATCATTCAAAATAGAAACGTAAGAGCAGTTAATGTAAAGAAATAATTTGTATAAGTAACAAGATTTTTCCTAATGGTATTTATAGGTCTATCCAATAAATTATAGCTATGAGGCCCATTTTATTCAATCTTTAAATGTAAGTGGTATATTTGAGATGCTTCAATTTAATTTTTCTTAGCAAGAGCTCTTATGTGGTTTCTTTTAAGGATAAGAATGGCAGTTTACATGCCCTGGCTGGTGGAGCTCAGTGGATTGAGTGCGAACCTGCGAACCAAAGGATTGAGGTTCGATTCCCAGTCAGGGCACTGGCCTGGGTTGCAGGCCAGTTCCCAGCAGGGGGCGCATGAGAGGCAACCATACATTGATATTTCTCTCCCTCTCTCCTTCCCTTCCCCTCTAAAGATAAATAAATAAAATCTTTTTAAAAAAAGAATGGCAGTTTACAAAAATGTTTAAAACAGAATAATAATTGTCATTCAAGAACTTTATTAAATTTGTTGGCTTACTTAAGGCATTTCAAATTAATTATAATGTATATCATATATAGCAGGTTTTACTAAGATAAAATGGTTTTGAATGTGAAGGTATTCTCACCAAAAAAAAAAAAATTAAACATCTTAAACCAATGGGAGTAATGGTATTTCTTATGAGGAGGCATTTCATTAGGATGATTTAAATTTCAGAAAATACATTTTCAGTAATACCATTCAATCAGACATAAAGGATTATAAAAATAATTGCATAAAATTAGTTTCCTTCTTAGTTGGACTACTAATAAGGTATTCACGCAAGTTTGGCTACCAATACTCAAATATAATATGTCAAACTAAATGTAGGTAAAAGATTTTTATTTGAAAATTTCCATAGCTATTTTTAGACAACAAAGTGTGAGAATGAAGGATATAGTCAGGTTAAGTATGTAGCAAAAACAAAGGGCAATTCTAGGGCATAAGGACCAAGGAATAGGCTCAGGCCAGGGTCATGGGCACAGGACATGTATGGTTGCACAGGACCCCGTGCTTCGAAGGGCTCTGCACTGGGCTTCATATTCTGCTGGCATCTTTGTGACACTCTTAGCGACTTCTGAATAAGGGCTCTGTATTTTGGCCTTGCACGGGGCCCGGTTTCCAGAACAGGCTAAAGCAGAATGCATGTCCTTGATAAAGGGAACGGGCAAGTTAGGAAAGGAGGGTCTGAAGACCAGTGACAGCTCTGGGAGCTATCACAGGATGCTTTCTGGAAAGGACAGGAGGCCACTTAGATACTAGGACACAAAAGCAAAGGGGGAGGATTGATTTTGGTTATAAAGATTATAATTCTAGATAAGTACTAGGATCAATGGGAAAGAATGCATGAGGAGATAGTTACAGTTTTCCTCCAAAACTTTAAGACACATTCGTAAAATAAATGGCATTTCAAGAAATGACATGTCTAACACTTTGTAGTAGCTACAGAGTCAAATTAGTTAACAAAAATGCACCATTCATATCACTAAATAATACGCTTTATCAGCTACAAAGGAAAGATACATAGTTATTTGATGGGCTTTTGGCATCCTGTATAAAATCCCTAACAGATACAATCTAATTTAAATTTTCAAATGCAATTATGAGATAGTGTCTGTAGTTTTGCTTTGACTTTCTGTAATCCACACGATTTAAATTTTTACTCAATTCCTCGCAAACAGAATTCTTATATACACTCTAAATTGCTATATGTTTTTTATTTCTGATAAGCTCATAAAACCCAATGAAGGCTCACCCCATAAATGATAAGGGTTGTAGCATTCACCATTTTCACAAAAATATACATATATAAATCTTAAAGTCATTATCTACTCAGAGCACTATACTGTTAACTTGGATTTATGGAAAACAAGAAGATTAATGCAGAGAAATGTTATTTATATGAACAATCCTTTTTTCCTAAAATTATTCACCGATTTGGTTTAAAGAACCCTTTGTCATGTAACAGCACATGTTGGAAAAGAAGGTGATTATAATTTTATTCTAAACAATAAATCAACTAATCCTACATTAAAGTAACATGCTAATGTAATAGAGTTTAAAATATTTTTGTTAGAAAAATTTTCATTTATAAATACATAATGTCCAGGTTAAACCTCTTATTCAAAAAAAATAAAGTCTTAAGGAAAAAAATGAGATAAACTAAAAAATGCCACTGTATGCTAGGCCTAACAAATCCATCTTTACTTTTATTTGTAAATACAGGTTAACTGTTAAGTAAAAAATACTACAGAAGATATAAGCACTCCTATTATTCCTAATCCCTGCCCAAAATACACGACAGTTTTCTCAGGGGTATAAGGAAAAAAGGAAGCCCAGGAATTGTTTATTCTTTGAACATAGTGCAATTAATAATGGAAGACTGGGTAAAATTTTTCCACAAAAAAAATGGATGGATGATGGATGGATGGATGGATGGATGGATGGATGGATGGATGGACAGATGGATTGGTACATGGATAAAAGAGTCTCCAAGAGAGGCACAGGCTTTGGAGCTCAACACATATCTGAACATTCTTGATCATGTCAGCTTGACTTCGGCAACGTATTCACTATCTCCAAGTCTTATATCTCACGTCTATAACACAGGGTTTAAAACTTTGTTTTAAAGGACATTGGTGTAAAAAATAAAATATTCTGGAACATAATAAATGCCGAATAAAAATAAATCTATATTGGTTCACAGTAGGTCAATTCCCTGAAATGGAATTTTATTTTTAATAATAAACTTTGTTTTTTAGAGGAGTTTTAAGTTCAGAGCAAAACTGATCAGAAGGTACAGAGATTCCTCATTTATCCTTTGCCGTCAGTCATGCATAGCCTCCCCCATCGTCCACATCTCCTATGAGTGGCACATTTGTTACACTGATGAACCTACATCAATACATCATTGCCACCCAAAGTTCATAGCCTGTGGGAGCATTCAGTCTTGGTGTTGTACATTCTATGGGTTGGGATGAATGTACAGTGGCATGGGTCCCTCATTACAGTATTACATAAAATAGTTTCACTGCTCTAAAAATCCTGTGGGCTCCAGCTATTTGTCTCAGTTGGCTATATTTATTTGAGTCTACTTTGGGGCTTAAATTCTGTATTATTCATCTCTTTGTTTATTCTTTCACCAATATGTCACTGTCTTCATTACTATAGCTTCATAGTAAGCCATGATGTGGGTAGTGTCAGTCTTGCCAAGATGGGATTTTATAAGAGAAAAACTAATTAGGGGGCTTCCAAAATTAGAATTAATTCCAATTTGATATATAGGAAAACATGGTATGAATTAAAAAGTAGAATATTAAAAAAGTCATTTTATGTGCACATGTAAGCTACCCTGAAATAAGTAAAAATTGGGATATTTTAAACACTGCAACTACATTCAAATGATGCTACATTATAAGAAAAAACTAAAATTGCTAGAGCTTGTATCCATTTCCATGGGCAAAAAAATAGAACAACCCTCGCCTTTATTTCTATCACAAGAATACTATGATAAAGGAAGATAAAATATGCTTGAGATTACTTTGAGCTATTGGAAAGGTTTGAGACACGTGTTTGTATGTATAAGCTCCTCTTCTTCCTGAAGCACTATGACTTTACTTTGATTATTTCTTCGAGTGGTGTTCCCGGACACACTCGCTCAGCCACTTCACCATCATTCTAGCAACTCTGTTGCTGGCACCGACTCCTCGTGTCTGGTGCTCCAGCAGTAATGATTGAATAGCTCACATAATTCAAAATCATGAATTTCAATATTTTATTTTGGACTCTATCCATGGGTAGAAACTTAAATGAGTGGCACCAAAAATATCTTTATTTATAATAAATTGCTTTACCCAGAAAGGTCAAATTACTCTCCTTGTGGCATTATCTTAAATTCACTTAAAGAATTAAATAAATCACAGATGACTCTTTTTTTTTTTTCACTTTCCTACATTTATCTGATTAAGGTCATGCCTCGTTTTAAAAAACCTTACTTCAGAAGTTTTATGAGCACATCTATGTCAAACTCAGATTTTGCCAAAGTTGAAACACCCCTAAAAATAAGTATGGAAGAAAAGTATTAATTATTATTTTCATAGGTAATAATCAGGTTTGGACTAGATACAGAGTAAATTATTTATGCCTCCTTGATGTTAAAATCCCAGGAGAGTTTCCCTTCCTCTTGGTTTGGATGTTTTATAAGAAATTCTCTTTGTATGACACAAGAACTCTTAAGTGCTTTGCAATGGAGTATATAAAAAATATCAATTCCCCAAATGTAGAAAAAATAATTGATATGATCACCAACATTAGCAATCTTTCTTTTACTTTAACTTTGATAACCAGATCACTGTTTCCATAGAACTGTGCTGCTAACATTCTTTTTTGTATTGTTTCTGCTCCAGAAAATAGTGTCCCCAGAAATCCCCTTGTGTTATTTGCCCTCATTTTGACATATTGCTACTTCTACAGATTGGAAAGATTTGCATCATAGTCATAGACCCTCCTAGACTTGCTAGCTTATTTCATTTGACATTGTAACATCACGTCTGTGGATTTATATTATGAGAAATCGCATGAGAACGTCAATGACACAAAATCCCATTGTTGTGAATGGAAATTAGTGACGTTAGAAAACATTGTGGCAAGTGAGTAGAATACCTCCTTTCTGAGAGATTCGTCTCACAGCAATGGAAAACTGCTTGATATAATTATTTAAATATATTTCTGTGTGACTTTTTTCCTTCAAGTGGTATTCTCATAAAAGATAAACTTAAAAGAAACTAAGAAATCAGACACCAAAACCCCCGGATGCTTTCTGTTTGTCATTTGTTTCACTTAGTAGATGGCTCTGTGGTCCAGGCCAGAGAAAGGGAGGGGGAGGGAGGCCCCATCCACTTGCCCCTTACTATTCTGTCCCAGCATGCATTTCCACAGCATGCATCGGGAAACCTGGTAGGGATTAAGCCAGGGTATTGGAAACTTAAGCCAAATACTATTTCATGCTATTAATAAATTAGAATTCACAAGGTTGATTTAAAAGCCGTCTGGGGATAGAAGTCAACTACTTCAAATTTCACACTTAGATAAAAGGGGGTCTTTTCTTTAGATTTTGTCCCGTTTTATTTTAGTTTTATTTTGAGATATGACATCCTGTCCTGTCCTTGTTTACACCATGGGGCAAGTTATTCAGTGACAGCTACAGGAATAGCTTCCATGGCCATTACTCTTGTTCACAGCATGAAGGAAAATGAGCTGGATGCTTTTCAGCTGACGGGGCAGAGCTATGAATCTGTCACGTGTCCCAAGTTGTGCATGCTGCTAGCCAAGTCACTTTTATTCCCCTTACTGATACGGGTATTAATGTGAAAATTTCCCTAGAGTCTCTTGCTTTTATGCAAAGGAAGTCTTGGTGTTTCATTAAAAAAGAGAGAGAGAGAGAGAGACTGCATCTGAGTTTTCTGTTTGAATTTATGGAGCTGAGTAGTGCACAATTATTTATTGCTGAGCTGACAGGGAGCATGGTGCCCATTACCAATAGTCTGCTCACTGATTTAAAGTCACTTCTGGAGACTCGAGCTGATATTAGCTCAATTACTTAATCAGATACTTTAGGTATGAAATAGCACATGTATCACGAAGACAGAAAACTTCTAAATCTTTAAAACAGAACTGGAAAGGTTGCATTCAAAGGAAAGTTCAGTTCTCAGTAGTTAAATGATGGACATGCTATTTTGATAACAAATCATTGTTATTAAGGCCCCCTAGTGGAAAGAGGATAGCTTTTGTAGTCAGAAATGATAGGGAACTGTGCTCCTCTATTAGCTGAGGGACATCAAACAATGGAAGGGATGGGACCAATTTTCAGGATAACTCTGAGATTTAAATGAGATGCTGCACGCCCCAGACCTGGCAGGCCCAGCAGACACGTGCACGGGTCTCTCTACTCACAGTCATTTGCTCTGCCTTTTTTCCCACTACAGTTCTATGACGACCGTGTGTGCATGTCTGCCACTAGCAGTTTTCTCACTGATGAAAAGAAAAGAAGCCTCCCACTGTGAAACTTTGATGTGGGTCTGGATATGACAGTCTAGGTCAATTGTGACTCCGAATCTGGGTGGGACTCAAGAACCACTATCGATATTTAAGATGTATTTCAAAGATCTTTCTCCTCACCCTTGCTTTGTAATTGATATTCCAACCCCTCTTCTTAGTCTCCTTGTCATATCTGACACCTTGTCCCCATTAAAGAAGAAGTGTGACTTTCTAACCGTTGTCTATTTTTGCTACATACAAGTGTGCAGAACTGGCGGAGTGAGAGTGAGTGAGACGTGAACAGCAGTGCGCTCTGCGGTCCTGCGTGGCTAGAGAAGCTGCGCTCACACGGTCTACTCCATTGCATTTCCTCCTGAGTGCCCTGTCTTTTTCCCCTACGGGTTGATTTAAAATATATTGTTATATGTTTGATATCTGAATCAGGAAAGTAATATCATTTATAAATATGTAGTTTATGAATTATTTGGAGAAAAGGATCTAACTTTTGGAGTACTGAGAATCAAATATAACATTTCTGACATAAATCAGTAACTTTATTAAATACATTTACCTTGTAATGTATTATTACTGTTAGGTGGTAAAGATAACTGCATAATTTAATACAAAGGAGAAAGACTTCCCAGTCATCGTGAGGAGGCTTTGAAATGAGGTTGGCAGTTCCATGGGAAGGTTTTCTTTCTCTGTCACTCAGGATAACGGATTAGGCAGCACTAACCAACAGTGCTCCATACGTCGGTCACTTACAAAACAAAATGTCCTCTCTTCTCATACCCACATCCCATCATGTATAAACTGAGGTCTCCTCCTCAGGTTGTCATCATCCTCACTCCCAGAACTGTCGAAAAGGCTATCCCCCACCTGGAGCGTGGCTGGTCTTGGCAGCAGAGAGAAGGCAATGACTGGTCCCACAACGACAAATACTCAACCTGAGGTGACACCTGTGCTTGACACTTACGGACAGAGCTGGCCACATGCACCAAACGGAGACAGGGATGTATGAAGTGAAAATCGGACACATGCCTGGAAGAACTGGACCATTTGGGAAATGACACGGATTGCCATCAAACTATAGATGAGGCTGTGAGTGGCCAAGAGACGCACCTAGGAAACGTGCATGTACTCAGGAGCTGGCCCCGGGCTTGGTACTTGGAAGGTGCCCAGAAAAGAGCCGCTGAGTGATAAAAGTGGTATCCTTAGCAATGAAGCTGAACGGCGATCATTTTAGAGACCTATCTTCTTAGTAAACCTCAGACTACCTGTTGAAGAAAGACAGAGATTTGTAGTATGTAATGCTAGAACCAGATGAATTCGGCGTGAACTGCATGGCAAGTTATAATCAATAACCTCCAATTCCTTATTTTTAAAATGTAAATGAAACCACCTGCCCTAGGGTGGAATGCAAAAGTACTTTTTAAGCTGCAATATGCTTAAATATTAAATAGATCTCATTTCTGTCATCCAGAATGAAGCCACACAAGAAAACCCAGCTGGGAGAGGTTTATAATCCAAATAAAAAATCAAAATTGCAATTATAAGCACAGATGGAAACATACAGCTCTGGATAGAGTCACTATGTATAAATCCAGGAGCAATTTTAAAGCAAAGGATATTGATTGCAGAAGAGAGACCTCCTCAGCTGAACAGTTCAGCATCTCCACCCGAATCCCCTCGAGTTTTCCCACGCCCTGCCTGCCAGCATCACACGCATCACCCAGCAGTGAGTGCACTGGCACCCTGCGGCTCAGCTGAATAAATGAGTCAGTAAACAATGAAAAATATGTCGAGGCATGCTGTCACGTAAGGCCTAAGTGTAAGTGGGCCAGAATTACAGAGGAGGGAAACAGGGTATGGAAGCAGGAGTAGAAGGGATGTGTGAGTGAGTAAACACGAGGTCACGCATCAGGGACACACAGGGGAGCCGAGAAAGGATGGTGACGATGAAGATACGTGGACTAAGATGGCTGAGATTTATGTTCACAGTACAAATGCCCATAACATTGTTAAGAAGCCAAGCGTTGTTTAAAGCAATTCATTGGATTCCGTAAAGCTGAGGACCAACCCAGACTCCCACAAAGGAGCAATTAGAGACAAGTGTGGATGGGGCCTTCGGGTCTGGCCATTTGGCCTCTGTGCTGAGGACTGGCAATGTTCCTTGCGTACTTGGATTGCACTGCCTGCTGCTTTTATCTCTCCTCTCACTTGGGCGTGTATTTGATATTCAGAGAAAATCCAGAGTAACTAATAAATGCTGCAAGCACAAATGAATATTATTTCTATGCAGATTTTTTTGGCAACTGCATAACACATTTGGAGAAAGTAACCCAGCCTCAGGAGCACGGATGGAGAGGGGAAGCTGTGCATTCTAATCGCATGCCCCTCTGCAGCCCCGAGCTTACTCTCCTTGGGTCTCCCCTCTGTCGCCTGGCTGCACCATCGTCTGGCTAATCGAACTGACAGTTCTCACGGTATGAGTTAACTGATGATAGGGTAGCGATCATTTAGAATACTAATCAAGAACTACCAAAGAAGTGATTCATAAATCAAAGCCCATGATTTTGTTTTGCGAACATTCTGAACTTCTCAGTGGCCACTGAGCATCCTATTTACATTCTAAATCCTTTCGGGAGGTGCAAGGTGTAGATAAAATGCAGATAAATTGAAGCCAGAAAGTATAGATGATGTTCTAGCCCCTACTAGTGAGACCTGACTGAATCACTTTGTGTCTCTTAGTGAATGTTAGTTACATCAAATTTTGAGAGTATAAGAAAGTATTCTCTGTAGGATTCTGTGCATAATTTATGTAAACATTTTATACACTCCACAGCAATATACAAACATAAGGAAAGTTATAAAACTTTAGAGTAAGGTTTCTAAGGCATATTTCTAAGAAATCACAGCAAGTGCCTGAATATAGTAATAGTTTTTGATACTTCAGAATGAATACAAATCCACATCCACCCAAGAAACAGATGCGTGCTGTCTGCACAACAAATACTTTGACAAATATACTGAGAGTTAGTCCACTCGGTAGAGTTGAAATGATTGGAAATCGGTAGTGCAGGGGAGTCTGTTTTATACACTTTAATATGAACTTCTTACTAAAGCATATAAATGATCTTTGAAAATTAGAAACTCTAGAACGCTGTCATTCTGTTTTCTGAAATGCTTGCTATCCAAAGTTTATATCCTCCTTTTAAATGTGTCTAATTTCCCCAATATAATTTTCAGGTTCATATTTCATTTGATTTGTATGATTTTAAATATCACAAACTATAACAATGTTTAATACTTGTCTTAATTATGGAAGCACCCAAAGAGATGATCTAGTCTTTATTTAAACTCTTTGATAAGAAAAACCAAAGCTGAGTGCTTACTCTGTGCCACACGCAGTGCTGATTTTGTGTGTGTTTGTGTGTGGTTTCAGTTAAATCTCACAAGAGAACCTGTAATTACATAAAAAGAGACTTGTTCAAGGTCACTTAATCCAGATTTGTTTGTCTCCAGGACCTCAAAAAGTTGACTAAGAAACTAACTCTCTTTGTGCATTGTATAGGTGGACTTTGGTGGTTAGCCAGCAGGATATCGACACATGACAAAAATATAAAGAAAATAAAAAAAGAGAATGATCTTCCTGAGATAGGCATGCCCCAAACAAACCACAATGAAGAGTCAAACCATAGGTGGATGTCCGCTTTGCAGAAAGCATTTTACACTGAGGACAAAGGGACTCGATTTATATTCAAAGCTAAGCACACATTTTTATGAACAGCTAAATGCTGATTACTCTTGTGCAATTTTGTTTTAATTAAATACTATCATTAAGAACACTAAATAATGTGCTAACCTTTCAGTTCATGGGTACGATATGAATCCGAGGTTCTCCATCATCAAAGTGTTAAAACCTTCAACTTGGATGCCTCATGGCTTCACAGCACTGCTGCCCCCGCTCCTCTAGCTCTGCGCAGACAGAGACCCCGCGCATGAGCTCTGTGTTCACCTTAAATTGGGATGTACCAGCCAGCTTCAGTGCTGTGTGGACACATATTCCCATGAGAACACGCACGATGAGAAAATCAGAATGGAGGCATGAGATCCGAATTTGTTTTGACGGTGACACACGCTGCACTGTCCACAGTGACCTTGCAAGAGAACGGAAAGTTCAAAACCAGCCTCTTGTTTTGGGCCCATCACACACTGAAGCTTGGAGAATTGAAATGATTTGCAAAAGATCCACTTAACGTTGGTGGCACAATGAGATTAAAAATGACAAACTCTGTGCAAATCATTAAATGGACATAGTTAGTGCCTCTGTAAAATTAAAAAAATTGAGAAAGATTACTTCTTTAATATATCTAGCAAAAAGTAACTGTAGTTGTTACTTAGGGTTTTGAATGCAAAATGCACGTACAAAATGCCACGAGCCAAGAGACAGACTTAAGAACTCAGAGCCCTGGTTCCTCATGCAACACAGAGTGTGTTTGTGTCCTGTGTGTGTGTCTTCTCTAGTTTGTGAACTTATTAGAAAGGTGACAGGATCCAAAGCATGTGGGAATACTGTTTGATGTCCTCAGCGGTATCGCAACATGTCTTGGGTTGCGTGAGTTTAATTTGCTTGAGATACACCATTTCTTCAGAAGACATAGCTCTTTTCACTTGAAACATAAAACTTCACAGGGACAAGAAGTCAGTATCAGTACGTACAGAAGTCAAATCCGTCCTCCCTTCATGGCTTGCTTGGAATAAGTAGTCAGAAGACTTTCATGGCATGACCGCCTCTAGGACAGGGTGAAACTCTCCAATTGTTTATCAGTCATGTGGTGCTTAGCAGGCACAGATGGAATCACAAATTCTGTACCGTTCTATAATATTGGGATGTTAACACCTACATTTAGCTTCATTAAATACAGGGGTTGGCCTAAGTAGGTTTATAGTTGTTTGCATGGAACTAGTACAGCTAATAAATAAATAGTAATACAATAATAAACTATGTGCTTCACGTATTCACAACTGTAAACCTGTTTTTCCCCAGCCTGTATTAAATAAGTTACTAGGTCCTTGAAGGAATTAGTTTCTTCACTTATAAAATTGGAATAATAATAAAACCTTCATTAGGGTTTTCTATAGGTCTCAAAAGAAACAGTATATGGGAAGTGCTTAAGAAAATGCCTTTTGCATGGTAAACCAGCAATGAATTTAAATACTATCACTACTTTCATCAATAACCATATATTGACACATGCCATGACCAGTTTGTTTTATGTAACAAGTGACGCAAGCCTTGGAAAAGTGATTTGCTCTCTTAACCTACCTCAAAATTACAACCAGAATTCACGTTAGGAATATAGGTTTTTAAAAACCAGTAACTGGACAAAAAATGTTCACTTTGGAAAGAATAGTGAGAGTGAAAATGCATATACACTTTTATCAGGCAGGTGATAGGCTCTTGAAAGAACCGTGAAGAACCAAAAACATAAAAATAAAGAAGGTGTGAAGAAGTAATTTTATGAGCTGTCTCTTGTTCCCTTCAGAGATAAACAAGAAGAATTGCTTTGCTCTGGGAATGTTAAGTCATTCCCCCAAGTCCCCCTTGTTCATCTTCTGCATGCACAGCCATCATCGTGTGCAATGGCAGACTTGCTCCCCAAAGTTTGTCTTATTATTGTTATTGACGATACCATGCTTTAAATTTCTGGAGGCAGGAGAAACAAAGAAAGCTACAGCTCTACAAAGACAGCCTTTGCATGTCAGTCCTCTAATTTAAGCCAATAAAAATGACATTATCATTAAGACAAAACAAAAAAAGACTAAGGACAGAAGAGTCAAGGCAATCATGTCTCAAGAGGTTAACTATTAGATCCCCCTTTTTAAAAAAAAAAAAGCTTCAATATTTTTTCAATTCCATTTAGATGAATATAAATAATGAGAGCTGGTTGTTCAGAATTTTCATGACTTCGATGTGTGTGTGTGTGAATTGAATGTTGAAAAGAGCCTGCAATAGGATTTCAAGAACAAGTACTTTGTATTCCTGAATTTCAGGGAAAGTCGACTTAAACAAAGCACTGATGTGACGAGTGCTGAGACAGAGGGCATAGTCACACGCTGCTCTTGTTTCTCAGAAGGGACCAATGTGTCTGGGCCGCTCCAGAGATTGGCAGCATCACTGCTCCGCGGTGCCGAAGACATGGCACACATTAATAAGTCACCAGCCATTTTCACGTGCTTGTCATAACCTTTGTGTCACAGTTTCAGTGACAAGAGAATGTAAGACCATGAACTTCATGGGGAGAATGTTACAGCCAGCCCATCAAGGACTGGCAGGCCCAAATTTGACCTGCCATCTGCTTTTCTCACTGTCCCATCAGAAGCATGTGTCAGTCTCACTCGGTCAGGTTCTCAAACACAACACCTAATTTGGGGAGGGTTTGAACTCCAGCCCGGCCAGGGGGCATCTGGGCTTTCTGGAGATGATACTAATTTGGAAAACCAAACTTCAGAGCATTATGCTTACATTAGTGTCTAGGAAATCAGAATTTAAACTTTGCCTTTTAAAGTTGTAAAATTAAGACATCTTGACAAGCGCGCCAGGTCAGTAAGGTCTCTACAGTACCTGCATTCCTGTGTCAGACTGTGATGATCTGAGAATGGCTAATGGGGACACCACGGACCCTTAAGTCACACATTAATAATGAATATCAGAGTTAAAAGCCCACTATACAGCATTCCGGGACAAAGAAACATTAACCGAATAACTGTTACTATGAATGCCATTAATGTTAGCTCTATGCAAACATTAACGGGTACCAACCACAAAAGAAATTTCAAAATATAAGAAATAATTCATATATGTGCATGTAGTTGGTATTGCTTATTTGGAGATCTGGAGTTAGAGTTAAAATTCAGGTAATGTTATTAAGCCTTTCTTAGGCATACATATATATATATACACCTATGTGAATTCGTGCTTTAAAATAAAGTTTTATTTAGAATCTAGGAAAAAATTAAAGATAACTTCATCAAGCCATGGCATACAGAGAAAGGGATCATCTACTTCCTACTTCTTTGAGGCTGCATAACACCACGCAAAAGCCAACACACTTTCAGAGTAATTTCTAATCTCTTTATATTCTCTACAACAGAGTAGGCCTATATTTAAGCATTTTCCATTAAAAAATCAAATAAATAACTAATTTGCTTGGAAAAATTCAAGTCCACTTTCCCTGATAATCTCTTACCTAATCATATCACATTTGTACAATTTAAAACATTATAAAATTTAACACAAAACATTATTTAAGCCTTGTGTCAGCAAAAGTTAAAACACATACATGCACACAGATACAGTGATGCATACATATATATCAGTATTTCCATTTTAATTTATTTACTTAGGAAATAAAAAAATGACTATGAAAAAATATAAAAATATAGATTTCTCTTGAAATTGTGCATTTCTCCATGTTTCAGCCTCAGTTTAGGTGAGCCATCATCTCCACACATGTTCTAAGGATGCAGATTTCTTCGGACTCTTGCTTCATCACTCTCGTGTCCCTACCTACACAGGTGAGGCTGTTTTACTCTATCCACCAAAGAAAGAAGGAAGTGAGGGAATGAAGCGGAGGCCTGACTGCTGCTGGGAGTCCCAAGTAAGAACCCAACCCTGTGGAAACAGACAGGGCCCTGGGAAATGTGGTCTCCAGATGGACTTCCAGGGACCCTTCTAATACCTGTACGGACAGGGGCCAGTGTGAGAATGGATACTGGGGCCAGTTAGCAAGCTTTGCTGCCTTGA
>PVKM010021830.1:0-22275 GCA_004027735.1 Carollia perspicillata | reverse complement strand
AATTTGCTCCACTGTTTGCTGACACTTAACTTTTTCTCACAAATTCAACATCTCTCTTTAGCAGCTACTCCCAGACGCAGCTGCTTTGAGACTCATGTGGCAAAGGGACAGAGCGAGGCAGAAAGGTCTTACCAGCAAAATACCAAAGCTTTGGCCTATTTGACCCCGTCTGGAGACTGTCCTGACCCACCACCGCTTAAGCTTCTTGATGCCTGTGGATTTGGTAGTCTCTGCTAGCCCTGCCCAGACGACTGATCCATTATTTTCTGGATAGCAGCCAACTCGCCCCAATGGCACAGCCCCACCCTCCTCCATGGCCTCTGCCAGGGTCACAACCATATATTCCACCACCCACCGCCATCATTTCACAGATGTGGAAACAGAGGCTGAGAAAAATGTAAACTACATCTAAATGTGCAGCCCCAATACATCCTGTTTGCTTGGCTCCTGCTAATCAACCCACAACTTGCTCCAGAGTCATGAATTCCTGAGCAATACCTAAATTACGATGGAATTTGCTATGCCGACATTTAGCAGCGTGACCTTCAGCAAAGTGTCTATGGTTCCCCAGATCTGTTTCTTCCTGTATCTCCAGCATTTTGCTTCTCTGAACAGCAGCCCAACCCTGTAAACAAGGAGCTCAACGGCCAATGGCTTTGACTGCCAAATCACAAGATCCCTCTCGTCTCTGATTTCAGTTTTCCTTTAATGAGCTACAATTTAAAAATATAAATAAAGTTGGCTTGCACATATACAAAAAATAAAAATTAAAAATTAAAGAGCTATTTGTTTGAACTCTGTGACTATTAACAGGAAGAACAGCTTCCAGGCAACATACCCCAGATAGATCATTCCCTAGAAACAGGAGGAATCTTTCTCACTATCTGCTCATTTTATCCTTATCAGAAAAGAATGAAAAAGATCCTGCTTAATATTCACAAGTTGTGAATCCTACTCAAAGCCCTGCTCTTCTAGCTTAAAACTATTTTATAGCATTTTGAAATATTTTTTGTTTCCACACTATATAAATATTATGTCTGAAATTATTTTCCTTCCTTCCTTTCATCCTTTTCTTTCTTTCTTTTTTTTTTTAAATATTTTATTTATTTTTAGACAGAGGAGAAGGGAGAGAGAAAGAAAGGGAGAGTAATGTCAAGGCGTGGTTGCCTCTCGCGCATCCCCAATGGGGACCCAGCCTGCAACCCAGGCATGTGCCCCAACCGGTGACCCCTTGGTTCACAGGCCAGCCCTCAATCCACTGAGCCACACCAGCCAGGGATCATTCTTTTTTCTTTCTTTCTTTTCTTTCTTTCCTTTCCCACTCCTGGTCCACAACTCTGCATTATTAATACCCTTTGAATTCCTGTTTTTATCTTCACTTATTTCCCCAGTTTACTGTTTGATATTGAGTCTGAGTCTCCACTACCCTGGCTACCTTTACCTCTACCTTTCCAAATTCCGATTTCAGGGCCCTCGAAGAACTGAATCCGGTTTTATTTTCATTTCACTCCCCATTGATCATTAATACTTCTCCTGAGTGTGTATCTTTTGTTTTAATAATTGGTCATATCAGGAGAGCTAACTTGACTTTCTTGAGCAGTTTTGTTGTAAATAGTTTGTATCTTATTCTATTTCTAGCCTCCCCTCTGTAGTCTACTCACACTTGTTGGGAAATTACACCTAATCCATTATGCAGAAAATGGAAATATAATACTAAGTGGCTTGCTGTAGCTTCCATTTCTTTCATAATGCCATAGAAATTTATGACGCTTAAAAGCCAGTGATCCCTAGGTCATTTATCCTCAAGAAAGAACAAGTTTATTCTTGCGGAGCAGAATCTATAGCAGATGGAGGCCTCACGTTGTAAGACAGGCACCCTTTGTGCACAACATCAGGGCAGCCTGCAAGCGCCAGCATCCGTGCAGGGCCCCGATGGTGCGAAGCCCATTAGACGGAGGCAGGTGGGCTCTTAACATTCAGAGGTAAGGGCCAGTATTTCAGTAATTCACTTCAGATCCCATGCCAGATGTGGTTTCACAGAGAGATAATGAACCCCTTCAAACAATAGGGAATAACTGAGAAAAGTCATTATGTCACTGTTAAAAAATGTCCTCGATTATCCTGCCCTGGCTGTTACCTAATCTGAGTTTTATTTCTAAAGGCTCCTGAGTGGAAAGACTTAAGCATTGCACATACCTAGCTCATGAAGTAATTGCTTTCAATGTACATCAGATAGTGGTAGCAGAATGTGAGCAACTGGGGAATGGGAGGTGGGGGTGAGGTGACTGGGGAATGAAGTAGCAGCTAAAGAAATAATGTTAAATCTACACCCAATTTCACAGAGCTCTTTCTCTCTAACACCAGCTGGAGAAAAGGCAAAAATCTGGCAGATGAGGGCTGTTTACAGAACACCAGCTGGTCTGAGGTGACTTTTCCAGAGCCATCTGCCTCCAAAAAGGCCCTCACCTGGGCTCTCTGCTGCTTCCTGGGGGAGCCCCAGGCTATGAGCAATACCGACTCCCACTGACACCCACCTCCCCAGGTGGCCTGTAGCAACCAGTTGTCCAGGTATTAGATTTAGCCTCTAGGCCTCAGGCGACTGTGTAACTAACCTTTCCTGATGACCTCCTTTCAAGCCTTCTGCTCCCACTTAGCTCTTCTGAGTTAGCAGTTCTCTTAAATTCCTGATAAAAAGAAGCACTGCAGACAGACATATTTCATGTCACTGAAAATTGATCTTCCACATCCTCCTAATAAAATACCGTGCAGCCATTTGAAATGATGGTTATATTTACTGACCAAAAAGGTTGCCGCTCAATCATTATATTGAAAATGCAGAGACTAAAACATTGATTTAGCAATGTGTTTAATGAATGTGTATGTGAATATATTTTTAAAGGAATTAAAAGTCCACAAGGGCTTACATATTAACTGTGATCACCCCGTCGACTCCTGTACTGCTCTGATACCATAATAGTTATTGCAATATCACTGACTGTATTCCCTATGCTGAACTTTATATCCACGTGGCTGTGTTTATAACTGGCAATTTATACTTCTTAATCCCTCACCTTTTTCACCCAGCCCCCAAACCCCCCTCCCCTCCGGGAACTATCAGTTTTTGTTCGTGTTTTGTTATATAAATATTCGATCACTATGTTGTACACCTGCAATTAATGTAATATTGTGTGTCAACAGTAATAGAAGAATTAAAACAATTTAAGATCACACAAAAAGTAAATGTATAATTATCATAAAAATATTAGATAATTTCCTCAGGACAGATGGCTGGAAGTAAAATGAGTCAATGAAAAGATCTGATTATTTTGAGAGCTACTACTAATAAAAGGTTATAGTACTTAAAAAAAAACAATATTAACTGTGGTCATCTCTGGAGAATGGAATTATGGGTGATTTTTTCCTGTTACGCCCCCCTACTCTTGATTTCTACTTACTTAATGAATATGTACTACATGTGTCATTTTTTAAATAACAAGAGAAAGAAATTCAGCCCGTAGGTGGAGCGATGTTTTCGCCCCTTTTTCACACTGGGGTTTTACGAGACAGTGGCTGTTGGAAAGGGGCGACCCAGGTCCCTCGCCCTGGCAGAGTCCCCACTGGCCCCAGCAGTTCCCGGAGTGCTCTGTGCCCTGCAGAGGAACAGGAGAGCCTCACACGGAAAACAGGGGCCTCGGAGAGCCACTGATGACACACGAAGAACCGCCCGAGGCTCGAAGGGGGGAGTCCAAGCAACAAGGCTTCAAAGATTTGTTTAAAGGAAGTAAAGGTACCCTTTTAAAAACATATACATATTGATTTTGAAACTGTAACTACGACCTTTACTTGATGATCAAAAGTAGATAGAATTTTATTCCTAATCATCATGCAGGGTTTTTTGTCTCTCTGCCACATCTACTTGACATAGAACAGCTGCTGCCCTTGGACGGGCCTCCAGCTCGCCCCTCTCCAGGCCCACCCTCCACTCGGACACTGTGCTTAACAATATTCTTTCAGTGAGTAGAGACTGCGCTTCACGGCGCCTATACGACTTGTTTGCTTTCAATAATATAAAAGATTTACGTGGTTATTTAAATTTTAATGAGTGTGTAGCTTCACGTCCTAAGAAGATGTAAGTTCACCGCTGAGACATCCTGCTAGCTTTCCCCAAAACACATTTTTCCTTCTTCCACAGTAACAGAGCTCCCGATTTTACCTGGGGCACGTAGCCACCCGGAACCAAGGCCATATTTTCTAGCCTCCTAGCACTGAAGTTGGCAATGTGACTGAGTTCCTGCCAATGGGACGTCAGCAAAGGAGCTCTGTGCAACCTACAGGCAGCGAGCGCCCTTGTTTCTTCCTTCTCTTGGAAAGGTCGATGGATGGCTGCCGCTCAAGCAGTCAGCTGGGCCCCGAGGTAAGTGCCACGTGCCGAGGAACACGGGACAATGACACACAAGTAAACTGGGCCCTGATGATATTATAAATCTTTCCTAACCGGCTGGGCTGCTTCGATCTAGATTTATTTATCTTATGTCAGAAGTAAATTTCCATCCATGTTAAGCCATTGTTATTTGGAGGTTTCTGTCGCTCACTGATGAACCTAATCCTAACTGGCGAAAACAGTGACCATATTTTCATTGACTCCACTACTATTTCCTGAGCCTCACTGTGCGCCAAGCACTGGCTCTGGAAAAACGGTGGACAAAGCAGGCGGAGCCCCTCCTCCCCTCCTGTTGTGGAGCCTACACTCCAGCTCAGCATCCACACGGCTCCCCGCACAGCGCCGGGCGCCTAGGAGGTGCCGACCCATCAACCCCGAGCCCTGGTGTTGATCTTGGGGGTTACAACTGATTTTGTCTTCGTAAGTCTGAGAATCTTTGTACAAATAACACTCAAAGAAATAAAAATCACTACTGCTTTTCGAAAGAAATAAACTATTTCATCAAGCTTTCCTTGTTACCATACATCCCCATCCCCCCGAAAAAGTAGGTAAACACATGAACAAAGCTTACTGTTGTCTTTTCAATTACAGCACACGACCACGGTGCCGTGAGGTCGGCTGGGCACGAGGCATTGTGTGTCTCACATCGCCCTCGAGGCCTCCATTTTTTAATCTGTGATGGAGATACAGATAGGGCTGCTGTGAGAGCTAAATGTGGTAATGTCTCACAAATGGTTAATAAATATTAGCTATATTCAGTTGACAGTAAGTATTAACAGCTTTAAAAATATTCATAATCTTTAATTCAGAAATTCCATTTCAGGGATTCTATCCTAAGAAAATAATCCTAAGTATGAGGGGAAATTTGTTGGGGAAAAAAAGCTGATCCCAGAGTCATTTATAATAGGTACAAACTGGAGACTTACTGACCTTTCCCCGCCACTGGGACTTCCATCCAATGGTGAGCTGAGGCCTAGCACTCTGGCCCAAGCTGAGATTTAACAACTCAAGACTGGACGGGAAGATGCAGACAAGGTTGGGAAGAGGCTGAGAAGACTGGAGAACTTAAGTCCAACTTCCTGGCAAGGCAGACTTCCAAGAAGGACTGGTTCAAAATGTCAAGTACATCAGGGAAGAGCAGAGTCAGAGAGCCAAAATGAAGTTGACCCCTGAGATCTCAGCCTCCTTGAGGAAACATTCTAGAATGTAGATGCTGGAGACATGCCCTGAGAACGGGCGGGAAAGGGAAGGCCGAACCCTCCACAGAGCATCTCAGGCACAGCTCGGGGGAGGCCAGGAGAGGCTGGGTCCTGAATAGAGACAACATAACTTTCCACCATGAGAGGAGTGGCTAAATAAATTATTGAATATGACAATAAGACATTATGTAACCATTACAGATGCTGATTAGAAAGACTATGGTAATTGGAAAAAAATACTTGGCTGTTACCAAGTACATAGGTTTATGTACACATAGCATGTGGACATGGGCAACAGCATGGTGATTACAGGGAGAAGGGGTGTAAGGAGGCTAAATGGTAATGGAAAAAATACAATGAAAATTATAAATAAATAAACAAATAAACAGATATGAAGATAAGTGGTTGCAATCCCCATACGTCTATACCAGATATAATAAGGCTCAGACCACAAGAAAATAAGAACAAAAAAATTATAGCTAAACCAAGGGGCCATGAGTGATTGCTAAGGGGTCACTGGGAACATTATGCTAGAAGGTTTCATGGAGATGTGTTCCAAGTATAATAAATAGGATATTCTACCCAACAATATTAATATTATTGTGATCTATGGCTTAGAACAGCACTGTCCAGTAGAAATATAATGTAACCCACAAATGTGAGCCATCTAAGTATTTATAAATTTTCTAATAAAAAGTAAAAATAAATAGAAAAAAAATACTAGACTATTGCCAAGTACATAGGATAATGTACATATAGTATGTGTGTTTTATACATATATGTACATATAAATAGATATAAGTACATATTATATTTATATGCAAGCATACATATACATTTATATGTAAGTGTCTGTATACACTTACATACACATTTGATGGTATGTTCTTATATATAAGTATATATGTATGTTTGTTCATCATACATACATCTGTATACACGTATACGATACCAACTATGGCATATGCATAAAAAAAATACTTGGAGGAGTCACATCAAAATGTTAATAATTGTTTGATTAGAAAGGTAAAATAATGATAATTTGCCTTTTTCCTCTATTTGTTGTTTTACTTAATGTATAGGATTTTAATAACTTTTATATTTAAAAACTTGGGTGTGAGAACAAAAAAATAGGCTTATTTATCTAAATGTTAAAGTGCTACTCTTCCAGAAATTTGTTTCTCAAGAATAAAATATGTGAGTCTTAGGCAACGAGCCATATTTTCAGCCTCCTAAATCCTTTCCTCCAAAATATCAACTGATGAGATTCCAGAGAAAGAATGTTCCTCCTTTGGACTAGTTTTGGCTCTTTGGGAATAAGTTTAACTCTTTCCTGACATGGGATGTCATTTAAGGGACAATACTCAAAAACTAAAAATAAAAACTCATTTATGGGACACATACTTCATGGTCAGCAATTCAGTCTGGTCCTTTCCAAAGGTTCTAACTTGTTCTCAGGTTAAACTTTATTCACACATGATGTAAAGTCATAAAAGAGGAAGTAAAATGCTACAAATATAAATACTGTCACATTCCTCATAGTATGTATATTTTTTTCATTCCTATTATGAATTTCTTGACAGAATGACTGTCATCTCAGTCCCTGAGTTCCCCAGAGCACAAGTTCGGGTGTGACTTTGGTGACTCTACAGCTGTGATCGGATCAATTAATCTGTTCGAAAGGTTGACCTCATGATTATCAATACCGACCATTGAACCTTCTGAATCAAATCAATTTAGGCAAATATTTAGAATAGTATCCTTATCTGTCCAGAATTGATTTTAAATTTAATTAAAAAATTTTTTTTGAAGTTCCTCTAAACCACAGGGGGCAAACCCAAGGCCCACTGGCCGAATCCGGCCCTCCACCTTGTCTTATCCAGCCCATCTACCCGTCTGCAGTGCCGAGCTCTCACTTAACTGTTAAGGAGCAGTTACATTTACATAGTCCTAAAGTTACATTCAGCCCTTTGAAGGCAACTGCGAGGCTGATGTGGCCCCCAGTGAAAATGAGTTTGACACCCCTGCTCTAAACACTTGGGGAAACGTGAATGTGGAATGGGTGTTAGATAAGATGAAAATACATGGAAAGGTAGAGATCCGTGACTTTAAAAATCAAGTAGCAAAACAGTAACTAAGGTGTGACCTCATTCTAGGGACAAAAATACACACGCCTAACTGGAAAGAGGCCTGGAGTCACACACAGTGAAGGCCAGCAGGAATTATCTTTGGATAATAAAAAGAGTGTTTTTACTTTCTTATTTTTTGCTTATTTGTATTTTTAACTTTCTGTAATACACATATACTGTATTTGTAATAATAAAAGATTATTTTCAATTTTTTTTTAAAAAGCTCCCCTTCAGTTTAAAAATAGGCCTGTGCATTTTCTGGCTATGCACAATATTTGAAATAAAATGCCAAAATCCACTAGAAAGCCAGAAATGTGAAAATAGCCTCCTCTTAAGTAAGGAATATAAATTCAAAAAAGAAATTCTCATAGGAAAAAGTTGCTCTTGCAAGATTCCCTTTCCAAGTTTGCCAGTTCAAAGGCTTAATACATTTTGCGTAAGATTTGAATGAACAGATTTTAGGGCTGTTTACCAAAACCAAATTCATAGTCTCATCATTTCGACAGAACCCATCGTTAATCATAATCTCCCAGTGAAAGTTTCCAGGCTGCCACTCTCCAGCCTCATGTCTGTCGATAGCATTCCCTCTGAAATCTAACAGTGGTCTTGGACTTGTTTTACTATCTTGGTAACCCTGAAATATTCATCAGTTATAGTTAAACAGATGAATAAAGGTAAATTATTCATTGACCGCTTCAGCTGTAATGATTCCAAAGCAGCTGTTATTTACCTGGGCAACAGTCCTCGAAATAATTCTCGGAGTCAGACCTGGGCTCCATGCTGCTCCTCCTTATGTTTAACAGATAGGCTGCAGCAGCTCCAAAAAAGCATTGTGAGCCCAAGAGTAAATAACCATTTTCAAAAGTGTAATTATATACTGTATTTGTATTATAATCAGAGATATGATGATCAGGTAAATAATTAAAAGTGATAGGGCTGACACTAAATGAAATGACTCCCAAGGAAACAAAAGGCATTTTTCGACCACCTTCCAAGCAATATACAGATGTGTAGAGAATGTTATTTTTTCTTTGCCCCAAAAGAAAGAATGTATAGAAATAATTACATAGCTCCACTCTACCCTCCAAATGAAAGGTTTGCACCCAGAAGGAAGTAAAGCAAAATTGACTGTGCCAATCTTAAACATGTACCCTCTTCAACATTGATAAAGGATTTTCTTGCTTATGACTCGTACTATTGCATGAGATTTTGAAACCAGAAGACAGAAAGCTGGTGTTTTCCAGAGTGAAAGGGGAGAGGTTCTGGGGGAAACACATGATTGGCTAGCCTGCGGGACTCTGCTGGGTCTTTGAATTTTCTCCATGTTAAAAATAAATGAGTCCGTGGATTCTGATTCTGCCATCGCAGTGTGAGCCCACCAAAGCTTGTCCCTCCTACTGATTACGACGGAAAACTCTGACAAAATATGGAGAGAATAAACTCCCTGAGGACTGCAAAAGCAAAAAAGCTGATGGATTGGCGTGGGGTTGGGCAGAAGGACTTTTTCCCCCTCTTTTCTTATACAGCTTTATCCTGAGGGCAGGTCCCAGTTTTGGAGTGGTGTTGGCTATAAGTAGTTACAATTTCAAAGTAAATACGTCTTTCTAGCCAGAGGAACCAGGAATGTTAACCCTGTGAGGTAGAGTGAGTGGGAGTACTCAGAGGAGAAAGAAATAGACAAAGGGGTCCCCTAATTTTGTGTAAGAACTCTTGGCTCAATCTACCATCTGAACTGAGCATGCAAGGTACAGATTCAAACCAGCACAGAAAAGGCTTTGGGAATTTAAATGAGATAGGAACTACCTGTATACGTCTCAGACTAACCCCTGAACCATGCATGTACAGGATAGACACAAAGTAGCACGACAAAGACAGAATTGAACTGAGACATAAACCACTGCCCACTAAGGTAAAAAGAAGAACTTAGGGTCAGAGCCTCACTGGGTTGACTGCCTGCTAAAGCAGAAACATCAACATTCTCCTAAGGATTCTGAAAGGACTCAGAACCTATGCAACATTACATTGACAATGTTCAGGACACAATCTGAAATTACTTGACAACCAAAGCAGCAAAAAAATATGATCAATTCTCAATAGAAAAACAATAGACAGATGTCAACCTCAAGATGACCTAAATGTTGAAACTTTTGACTTTAAAGGACCTATTATAACTATGATCCATGTGGTTAAGAAAAACACATTGGAAATAAATGAAAAGGTAGAAATTCTCAACAGAGAAATACAAACTACAAAAAAATTCCAATTGGAAATTTTAGAACTGAAAAATACAGTATCTGAAAAATTCTGAAAATTCATTGGATGTTCTTCCCCAGGAAGCCTACTCTAGCCACTGGGGCTGCCACCCTGTCTCAAGCAATCCCTGAGGTACTCCAGCACACTGTGAGAGTACTCAACACCAATACCCATGGGCAGGGGAAGTAGCTTTTGCCATCACTGCAATGAAGGGTGTGGGCCGCAGAGTGCAGTGGTGTTGAGGAAAGCAGACATCGATCTCACCAAGAGGGCAAGAGAGCTCAACTGAGGATGAGGTGGAACCAGGTGGGATCACCATGGTGCAGAATCCATGCCAGTACAAGATCCCAGACTGGTTCTTGAGCAGACAGAAGGATGTGAAGGATGGAAAATACAGCGAGGTCTTGGCCAATGGTCTGGACAACTTTCGTGAAGGCCTGGAGCAACTGAAGAAAATTCAGGTCCACAGAGGGCTGCGCCACTTCTGGGGTCTTCACGTCCAAGGCTAGCACACCAAGACCACTGGCCACTGGAGTCGCACCATGGGTGTGTCGAAGAAGAAATAAATCTGAGGGCCTTGTCTGTTAATAAATAGTTCATATACTGTAAAAAAATTACTGGAGGGGCTCAATAGCAGAATGTAAGAGAAAATGAAGATAGATCAATAGAAATCATCCAAGAAATTTAAAAATTGAAATAAAAATGGACAGAGTTTTCCAGACCTTTAAGACAATATCAATAAGCCTAGGATTGGAATTCTACAAAACAACTACTATAACTAATACGTGAATTGAGCAAAGTGCGAGGCTCAGGGTTAATATACAATATTAATCGTATCCTTACATACCACCAGCAAACAATTAGAAAATGAAATTTTCAAAACTTCTATTTATAGTATCACCAAAAGTCATAAAATACTTAGGAATAAAGCTAACAAAAAGTGACCAAGATCTCTACACTAAAAACTACAAATGTTGCTAAAGAAACTTAAAGATGAATAAATGGAAAGATGTGGTACACTCATGGATTGAAAGACGTTATTTTTAAGATGGTAATATCCCTATAGAGATCTGTGGTCCGTATAATACCAGTAAGAATTTCAGCAGGGTTTTGTTGCTGCTGTTGTTTTTGTAGAAATTGACAACTTGATTGTAAAATTTATATGATAATGCAAAGGGTCTAGAATAATCGAAGGAAGTAAGAAGAAAGAGAAAAGCAAAATTGAAGGGCTTGCTCTACCTGATTTCAATACTCACTATAAAGCTACAAAAAATAAAAAGAGTTTGACATTAGTGAAAAACTAGGCATATGGTTTCTGTCAATTGGTTTGTTTGTTTGTTTGTTTGTTTCTTACAAAGGTGCCGATTTAGAAGGCAAAGTCATTTCAACAAATAGTAGGCCAACTGAATATCTGTTTGGAAAAAGTGAGGATCTATCCTTACTTCACATCATACCCACAAATTAATTCCAAATAGATCATTGACTAATATGTAAACCTAAAACCATAAAACTTTTAGAAAAGGGTAAGAGAAAAATCTTTGCAACTTTGGATTAGGCCAAGTTTTCCTAGATGAGACATCAAAATCACAAATCATAAAAGAAAAAATAGGAAATTGAACTTGATCAAAATTTAAAATTTGTTCTTCAGAAGGCACCATGAAGAAAGTGAAAAGACAGGCCACAGAGAAAAAAATATCCACAACATATATCAAAGGACTTTGACATGGAATTTATAAAACAAACTCTTACAATTCAAGAATAAGAAACCTCAAAACACTATTTTTTTGAACTTTAAAAAAAGGTTGGTTGATTGACTGATTGATTGATTTTCAGAGGGAAGGGAGGGAGAAAGAGAGGAAGAGAAATATCAATGCATGGTTGCCTTTTGTGCCTCCTTGACTCACTGGGGACCCAGCCCACAACCCAGGCATGTGCCCTGACTGGGAATCAAACTGGCAACCTTTTGGTTCACAGGCCAGCACACAATCCAATGAGACACACCATCCAGGGCCCAAAACCCAATTTTTTAAATGGACAAACTATTCGAAAAGACACTTTACCAAAAGACACACAGATAGCCAGTAAGCACATGCAAAGATGTTCAACAGTAAAATTCAAATTAAAACCACAATGAGATACCATTATACATCCATCAGATTGGCTAAAATTAAAAAGGCTAAGCATGACTAATTATAGCAAGGACATGGAGCAACTGAAACTCTGATATGTTGCTGGTAGAAATGTGAAATGGTACAGTTTGGAATATATATCTTTGCAATATCCAGAAAAAATTAAACATCCACCCACCATAAGACCAAGGCATTCCACTCCTACGTATTTATCAAAGAGAAACAAAGACATTTTTCCACACAAACACTTGTGCATGAAGGTTCTTCACAGCTTTATTTGTAACAGCCACAAACTGGAAATAACCCAAAAGTCCATCAACAAGTGAATGGGATAGACAAATTGTCATATATCTGTACAAAGGAATACAACTCAGCAATAAAAAGGAATAAACGATTGAGATTTACAACGATGTGGACAAACTTAAATATCACTATGCAGAATGAAAAATTCAAGCAAAAACAAGTACACACTGTTTGATTCCATTTATATAGAATTATAGAAAATACAGAGTCATCTGTAGTGGCAGGAAACAGGTTGGTGGTGGCCTGCGGACATGGAGTGGAGGAACAGATGGATTGCAAAGGGCCTCAAGGAAACTTATGAAAACGATGGAAATGTTAGTTATATTGATTGTGGTGATTATGCAGGTGTAACACATATGTCAAAACAGACCAAACTGTACAGTTCAAATGTGTGTATTTTATTGTGTCTCAATAAAATTGTACCAAAAATGAGAGAGGGAAGTAGGACCCCAGTTTATAGGCACAGGCGATGGGTAGTTCAATGGTTTCTGATGCCAGCCCTATAGCAGACTAGACAACCCAATCATCTCACTGTAAACCATTTAGAAATGATGCCTAAACTATCAGCATTCTCTTAAGTGTGTATGGACTTCACTGGAAAGAAAGGCACCCAAGTTTGGCCCACCCTTGGAGAGCAGGAGAGATTGATGGTCCCTTCCGTAAGCAAGTAGCTTCGGTATAAACAGTCTCTCACGAACAAGGACTTCGCCCTCACAGGGTAGGACTTGGGACTGAGACTCCCACATTGCCGAGAGCGCTGAAGGACTGCACCCTCAGTAGAAGGTTCGTCCAGGAAAAACATCCACTTGCTGGCCCAGGATGAAAATAGGGAAGCTCTTCCACCTTGGGAAAGGTCTCCTCTGAAAACAAGGATAACCACGCTATCCTTGTGTGGGGTTAGAATTTGAACGTATTACCTCTGTAGTCAGGTAAATCCAAAGTAGAGAAATTAACTGAAAAGGTGGTCCAGCCTGGAGATCCCCTTGAGGCACCTGGCACAGAGCTTCTCCCTATAGCAAAATCCTTAGTCAAGCCTCACAAGATTCTGCCAATAATGCCCCACTGAAAATGCACTCTTAATACAAAGGAAGTAACAAAACATACACAGAAAAACTAGAAGGGCAGTATGTGTGCAAGTGTATAGCACTTGGATTAACACTTTTGTTGCTAACTAAAAGAATTTTTCTAAGCAGGGCAAATAAGTAGCCCATAAAATCTGGTAACTTTTTTCCAAGGAAATACTTGGAATCCCATTAAGAAAGAATTGGGGTTCAGTCAAGAAGGAGGTGTAGGTAAACACAGCTCACCTCCTTGTACAACCACAGCAAAAATTACAACTAGACTACAAAACAAATGTCACCCAGAATTGTCTGAAATTGAGTTGTATGAAAGTCCAACAACCAAGGAATTAAAGAAGCCCCACTCATCCAGATGGGCAGGAGGGGCAGAGGAGCGAAGAGGTGGAGATGCAGAGATGCAGAAAGGCCCCACACCCACGTGTGGTGGATAAAAACCAGAGGGGATACCTTGGGAGCCAAGGATCCCAGCCCCACATCAGACCACTCAGCCCAGGGTTCCAGTGCCAGGAGGGTAAGTCCCCATAAATTCTGGCTGTAAAAACCAGTAGGGGTTAGGATGATGGAAGAAACTGTGGGATTCTCAGGAGTCTCCACTTAAAGGGCCTGCAACAGATTTAGGACTTATGCAGACTTACTCCCTCTGGGCTTCAGCACTGGGGAAGTAGCTAGAAGGGAACCAGTGGCATCCACGGAGAAATTAAAGTGTCTGGCATCAGGGCAAGTGCTGGGGGACAGCTTTCTCCCAGGAAAAACTCCAGAGGCCAGGCAGTGGCATTATCCCCTTCCCAAGCCCTCCCAGACACAGAGTCACAGAGCAACACCATATTAGAGACTCCGTCAACCTGGTTCACATGGTTGCCCTGCCCTGGCAATTACCTAAGGCTCTGCCCATCCAACTTACTGGTGGCTATTCCACAATAGGCCATGCTACTAAGAAAGGGAGTCAAAGCAGCTCTACCTAGTACACAAAAACAAACTAAGGGAGGCTGCCAAATTGAGGAGACAAAAAAAATATGCCCCAAATGAAAGAACAAAAATACTCTAGAAAAACAACTAAACAAATGGGAGAAGCAATCTATCAGATGCAGAGTTCAAAACAATGGTTATTTGGAGGCTCCAGGAACTTACTGAATACTTCAACAGCATTAAAAAGACACAGGCAGAAATGAAGGTTACATGAAGTGAAATAAAGAAAAATTTGCAGGGAACCAATGGTGGAGAGGATGAAGACAACAATCAAATCAATGATTTAGAACATAAAGAAGAAAGACATTCAATCAGTACAGTAAGAAGAAAAAAGGATCAAAAAAACAAGGATAGGCTAAGGAGCCTCTGAAACAATTTCAAATATACCAACATTCAAATCACACAGGTGCCAGAAGGAGAAGAAAAAGAGCAAGAAATTGAAAACTTATTTGAAAAATAATGAAAGAAAACTTCCCTAATTTGGTGAAGAAAAATAGGTGTACAAATCCAGGAAGCAAAGAGAATCCCAAACAAGTTGGACTCAAAGAAGACCACATCAAGACATATCGTAAGTAAAATGCCAAAGGTTAAAGATAAAGAGAGAATCTTAAAAACAGCAAGAGAAAAGGAGACAGTTACCTACAAAGGAGTGCCCATAAGACTGTCAGCTGATTTCTCAAAAGAAACTTTACAGGCTAGAAGGCATTGGCAAGAAGCATTCAAAGTGATGAAAAGCAAAGACCTACAACCTAGATTACTCTATCCAGCAAAGTTATCATTTAGAATGGAAAGGCCGATAAAGTGCTTCCCAAAGTAAAAGGAGTTCATCATCACCAAGCCATTATTATATGAAATGTTAGAGACTTTTTTTAAGAAGAAGATCAAAACTATGAACATTAAAAGGGCAATAAATTCACAACTACCAACAATTGAATCTAAAAATCAAACTAAGCAATTGGAACAGAAACACAATAGATATGGAGAGCATGTGGAGGGTTACCAGTTGGCGGGGGAAGGGAGATGGGGGAAAGATGCAGGGATTAAGCAGCACAAATTGGTAGGTACAGAATAGACAGGGGTTGTTAAGAACAGTACAGGAAAGGGAGACGCCAAAGAACTTATATATATGACCCATGGACATGATCTAAGGGGGCACTGCCAGAGGGAATGGGGGTTACTGGGTGGAGGGTACTTGGTGGAGGGGGGACAAATGAGGAAAAATTGGGACACCTGTAATAGCATCATCAAAGGAATTGGGAGTTATATCCACTTACAGATCCATGAAATGAAGGAAGCAAGTTACAAAATAACATATAGATTGAGACTTCATTTTGATGAAAAAATGCAAGTTGTATATTTGTATGCACATAAAAAAGTATGGAAATAAATACACCAAACTTACTGAAAAGTAGGATTTAAGGAGGATGAAGGGAAGAGTTTAAATACCTGTGTGCTGTTCGGACACATTTTTGATGAGCATTTGTAATTTATTTAAATAGAGGGAAATATTTTAAAGAGCTCTTTTGTTTGCAACAAAAATAGCAGCTATTTGTCTTTGAAAGTAATGTACAAAACCAAATTTCCAAGTGTAGTACAACTGCTAGCTACAGGGAAGGCAAGCAATAAACAGAGGCCAAACCCAGGGTTGTTTGGGAAAAAATCCTGTTTTTCACACTTCTCTTCCTTCAGCATTCTGTTACCTAAAATGTAATTATTCAGAAGCTGGTTTTCAGAAAGCATCCCCTCTGAGAATAATACTCACTGAGAACAACTTGGAAATGATTCAAGAACTGACTGCCGGTCCCTGTTGCCTTACACAATGAACTTTATAGCCTGCCCCCACAGAGAATGGATCACAACCTCAGAAAAGATGGTGAGATCATCCCTTGCTTGCCCTTGGCTTAGATTTAATCAGGCAATCAAAGAAATTCTAGTCAAAGCAGGATGACTGCTTGCACTGGAAAACATATAAATACTAAAAGGCAGGACTCTACATTCTGAAGAAATGAGTTGTCAGAGATGTCTTCCTAACAAGACGTCTTGCCCCTGGTCGGGCAGCTCAGTTGGCTCGAGTCTTGTCCCAGTACGCCACGGTTCTGGGTTGGATCTCCCACTGGGGCACATATAAGAAGCAACCCATGGATGCATAAATTAGTGGAACACCAAATCAATGTTTCTCTATCCTCCTCCCTCTCTCTCTAAAAAACTA
Organism: Carollia perspicillata; assembly: GCA_004027735.1. NCBI lineage: Eukaryota > Metazoa > Chordata > Mammalia > Chiroptera > Phyllostomidae > Carollia > Carollia perspicillata. The sequence goes on along the minus strand of PVKM010021830.1, from coordinate 5,567 downwards.
ATAAAAATTTAAAAAAAAAATAAGATGTCTTACTAAAAACTGCATGTCTTGTTGGAAAAAAAGTCTTACCTTTATAAGCAATGAGGAAATGATTTGCTGTGTTCTATAGTTAAAAGCCTTCTTGGAGATAAGAGATATATAAAGTATAGGAAAAGAGAAAATTTCCAGGACAGAATCAAAAAATAAATAGTTAAGAAATTTGTATTACATTAAAATTTAGCATTTGAAAATTTCATTTTGAGTACATATGAAAACAAATATGAGTTACAAGAATGAGCTGATTCTATCGTTTTTTTTTATTGTTGTTCAAGTACAGTTTTCTTGATTCTATAGTTTCTTTTTAACAAAATTTATCCTTGTCCTGGCCAAATTTCAGACATGTTGAGCATTAAAAAAAAAGCAATAATTGTAGGTGATTGTAACATATCAAATGAACAAAAGTCCATAAGTTCATAGTGATATTTAAAAAAAGCTCTTTGCTGTAGAATGTCAATTAGTAAAAGTATACAAAGATACTTAGAAAACTACCATTTTGCATTCCCAAGGTAGTAACTAATCCAGTCAAAGATCAGCAATGTAAACACTTGTGAAGAACAGGATATCCACACAGCACCAAATAATCACCCACAAATACCAAACACTTGCAGAGAGGAAAAAAACCTGTTTACCAACTTAGCCAAGGGATCACTCCTAAACTCAGTAACAGCAGAGCAACCTGATATTATTTTCTTTGATGGGAAGCAATAGAAGTACACAAGATCACTAGTAAAATCTTCTTGCCAAGAATGATTCAACTGAATCCATTCCAGTCTTACAGTTTACAAGAAATAGAGACTAGATGTTAAGACAACATAAGGAAACACCCAAATCCAGAATATGGGCCCTTCTACAAGACAACTATCCTGACTTTAAAACCAACGTCATTAAAAAAAAAAAATACGAGACCATTCTAGATTAAATAGACTAGAGATCTATAACCAAATACAATGCACACATTGATTGAATCCCGATTGAGGGAAAGGGGGAAGGAGCTATTAAAAACAAACTGGAAATTTTGAAGAGATTAAAATTTTGATATTCACAATTGTTGATTTTCCTTGGGTGTATGTCATGATATTGAGGTTATACAAGAGAATCTTCTTGTCCTTAGGAAATATGTAAGTTTTTAGCGATGAAATATCATGGTGCCTGAAATTTATTTAAAATTGTACAGCTGTGTGGCGGGACGAGGGAGGACTGCCAAAATCTCTCTTTGACCCACAAAACCAGCAATATGGTTTAAGCTCATAAATACAGAGTTAGAGCAAGAATGGCAAAATGTCAGCAATTGCTGAATCTAGGTGGTATCCACACGGGTGTTTATTGTACTATTCTTTCAACTTTTCCACGTTATAAACATTTTCTACTAAAAAGTTGGAGGGTGAGGAAATTCTTCTCAGAAATATTTTCCTTAAACATCTATTAAATTTACCTTAAATTTTAAAGGAGTACCTTACTATTCTAAAGAAGTAGTTTGCTTTTCCTTCTGCTTACCATCTATTTGAAGGAAGGTCTTAAAACCTGCCTTAATTACTGCAAATGATATTCTAATGCTAGAATAGGCCTAATATAAACCCCACAAAATCAGTACAAGATTTATAGGTGTAAACATCTGTTTTTATACCCAAATAACAAACTTAACAGCAGTAAAACAAATCGTTTATTACAGCATATAATGTTATATTAAATTTACACAATGATATATAAAAACACATACCGTTTATATCATACAGTAAATTTAACATCAACAGGAATATCAAAACAAATACTACTCATGCACAAAACATGCATATGTTGGTATTTAGAAAAGCAATTTTACACAATACTGTTTACCAAAAACTTTTCTTGAGCCCTTTCAGAGAGGGTCGGTGGTCTGAGCTGGACTGGATTGCACTAACGTGTTTGGGCCAATGCTTAGGTGGCACAGTGCTCAGTGAGCAGTTGTGGGGCTGGAGTCATGCCCAGGGTTATTTCATGAGGAGTAAATTTCTCTGTACCCAAGGAGCAAAATTCTATCCCAAGGGCAAGTCCTCCAAGGGAGGAATGGCTGGATCTGCTGCAAATTAGGGAGGAAGAAAAGAGGCATCAAAATGTGGGGTAAGTGGCCCTAGAAATGGTTCATGTAACCAGGGCCTAGGCACCAAATATGGCAAAAGTTTAGTGAATCCTTTAAGGTATTATTGGTCTCCCCGTCCAGATCACCAGACCTGTGGATTTAGGGAGTCATTTTCAAGTTCTGAGTCCAGTAAACCACTTCTGAGAAGATAGGGGTATATCTGAGACATGAAGACTTCACTAAAAAATTACAAAACCAAACACTTTCCTTCATACGTACTTCACACAATTATGTGATGCCCTACAGAAAAGCCCTCATAGAGACACTGCTGGAAAGAACCAAGAAGCAAATGTATGTCCTACAATTCCATCTACCCAACCTTCAATCAACAGGTCTCATCCCAGTAAGACTTGAACATCAAAACCTGTGTCTTCATAGATGCTCAGGGAATTTAAAATAAAAGTCAGCTGATACCACAAAAATGCATTCACTATCACCACCATTAAACCTCAATATTTACTTCTAACCAGCAAAACATTCTTTACCTTCCATTAAAGGCACTAGTGTCCATATGTAATGAAGAGACATTAATTTACTTCGGTTTTATCTTAACAAAAGGAAAGCATCCCATGAAATTATTACACAAAAAACTAAGACACCACCTTTCCTTCAGTCGCTAGAAAACAACCACTTTCTACACCCATGGTATGACTCAAACAGTTGTCATCAGCTTCAAAGAGCCAGACCGAAAGCGAAGAATTTTCTTCTTGAGGTTATGCGAAGCCTTAATTTTGACAAAGGTTTTGGTAGGGTTGTTGTGCAGGTCTGGGGCTGTGACCGTCTGAATCGGAAGCGTCTGGACAAACTGGGACCAGATCAGACCCCCGCTTTCCTCTGAGTCGCTGGTGCTGGTGCTCTCCCCCGCAAACTCGCCCTCGCTCACGCTGGACTCGCTGTCTCCAAAGCAGTTGGTGGTGTAGTTGCTCTGCTCGTCCTCACTAGTGTCCACCACAGTGGAGTGGAAGAGGGACTCGCACTCAGCCGAGTACTCAGAGTCGCTGGCCACATACGCGTAGGGGCTGGTGTAGGGCAGCGCCACTGCAGCCGGGTACAGGCCTGCATTCTCTCGCCGGGCGCGTCGCGCACGCCGCAAGGCTTCTTCGTAGGACATCTCCGCGGCCGACCTCCACCTCCGCGAGTCCGTTCGCTTGTGCTTGGGCTTGGCCACCACTGCCTCCCGGCCATGGCCATGCGCCCTGCTCCCAGCCCGGTGCGCAGCCCCCAGTGGCCGGCTGGGGAGACCGGCCTCGGCCTGGCCGCCTCCACTCCTCCTCCCCTTGGCCGAGACCTTCCTGAGTTTTTTATTTGTATCCACGTCATCAGGGAACCGACACTTTTTGCTGGCCACTCGGGTTTTCTCTCTCACGGTGGGCAAGGCACCATCTGGGCCATGGAGAGGCTGGGCCCTGTGCTTCAGGGCAGAGCCCCGCGGGCCTGCAGCAGTCCGGGTGCCCCTGTGGGGCCGGACGCCTGGCTGCTGTCCAGGGACAAAGTGCGCCTTCACCAGAGGCCCTTCCTCCAAGCTTTGAGAAGAAGAGCCCTCGCTTTTGAAATCCAGGGCGGGCCGCTCTTCCGCTGGGAAAGCTGAGGACAGTGGGGCAGGAGGGGCAGGAGGGGCAGGAGGGGCAGGAGGGGGCCCAACCGGAGGGACCGCCTGCAGGCCATTTTTCTGTAACATCTTTTTCAGTGGCTGGACAACTTTGTTCTCTTGCAGCGGGGCGAGGACTCTCCCAGGGCTCTCTTTTGGAGAGGCAGCTGGGATCTGACTGCTTTCTTTAGGGGCCTCCCCTGTCACAGCACTGGGACACCGAGCCTGTTCCTGGGCGGCTGGCTTGGCATTTTTGGGCAGATGCTTACTTTGAAGTTCAGGAACAACACTGGGGGAGCAGCCCTCTGGCAGGGGCAACCTCTTGCTTTCCAGTTGTTCTGCCTTTGATTCTTTTGACCACTGCTTCAGTGGGGAGAATGTCCCATTGTCCAAAGAGGGGATTCCACCAGAGGGCAAAGGCGCCTGTTTAGAATTCTTAAGGTTCCCACTATTGCCCTGTGAGATGCCCCCGGTCACTCTGACACAAACACTCCCATTCCTCAGAAGCCCCTTCGTGGGGTCAGCGTTCACACTGGTTCTGGGTTTGTTGGTCCTTACAGGGTGTGTTTTTTTCTGGACCAAGCTCAGAATGTAGCCATCCATTTTCTTACTGGATGAAGGATGGGGTGCAGACCACAAACTGCTTGGCGATGGTAAAGAAGTGTCTGTCTTGACAGCATCCAGCTCAGATCCGACACAAATGTCACTGGCATGGTTCCCCAGCCTCTCCTCTTCCCTCAGGGGGTTGCCCGTCAAGCAAAGGAGAAACATTGGGCTCTGCACGGCCACCGCATGAAGTGGACTGGGATAGCGATAGACATCATTTCCGTTTTTAGACACCAGATCACACTGGTACTTGGGATTCACATCTGCAATGACACCAAGGGGATTAAATTGTGGTGTGGAGGGGAAACAGCACACTGTCTCTGAGGCCTGGTCTTCACAGTGGCCTTCTGCATAGTCCAACCATCCTATGAGATCTGAAAAACATTTAAAGGTACACTCTGAAGAAATGAACTGGTCAGCACCAGTTTGACTCTGGCCAATTTCTAGGAAGACTAATTCCTGAATAGAGAGACAGAATGCCAAAGAATCAACAAATACTCCATGAGCTAGCTATTTTACTATTTTACATACAGTACAGAATACTGGAGGAGGAAAAAAATATTTAACAAAGAAAATTTTAATAAGATATCATGTTAAACATCACAAGCCTCTGAAAGAAAAATATGTAGCCATTAAAAATGCTCTCAGTCCTGGCTGGTGTAGCTCAATGGATTAGGTGGGGGCCTGGGAACCAAAGGGTAGTGGGTTTGTTTCCCAGTCAGGGTACGTGCCTGGGTTGCAGGCCACGTCCCCAGTAGGGATGTGTGAGAAGCAACCACACATGATGTTTCTCTCCCTCTCTTTCTCCCTCCCTTCCCCTCGCTCTAAAAATAAGTCAATAAAATCTTTTTTAAAATGCTTTTGAACTACGGAACAACATGGGGAACACTTTAAAGTGTAGTAAAAATCATGATAATAACAGACTATAGTTATCATTTTATTAAGATTGTACAGCTGCAAAGAAAAAGGTCTGAGGTGAAGCCTCGGATGCTAATTGTAATATTTCAGTGAGATGAGAAAATAAGTGGTTTACTTTCTTCTTTGTTTTCTGTTTTCTAAATTTTCAATAAATATGCACTTCATTTATAACTGGAAAAACAAGTGTTTTCTGAGTCATTCTTTCTCTAGGCTACTTTCCTCTCTCTATTTTGGTTTCTCTTTAAAATACTTTAGATAAACTACTCTCTCTATGGGCTTTCTCCTCATTTTGAAATTTTT
>PVKM010021829.1:0-22281 GCA_004027735.1 Carollia perspicillata | reverse complement strand
TTGAGCATCATTAGCTAAAACCCACTGCATCTTTTGCTAACAAGGTACATTTGTTTGGTATTTACAGAATGCACTTTTTTTCAAGATATGTAAGCCACTCACAGATTTCTCTGCAGGAACATCTCAGGTCTCTGTCCAGGGATATCCAGGCCTTATCCAGAGGTCTACAGCGATCTCCCTGCCCCTTGAGGATGCAGGAAAATGTAAATGTTATTTCTGAATATCATGGCCTGGTGAGAGTCCATACTTAATTCGGATGAACTTAGTTTTCAGCTATTTTCCTTACCTGTTTCAGGATCCCATCCAGGATCCCACATTATTTTTAGTCATCATGTCTCCTTAGGCTCCTGTGGGTTATGACAGTTTCTCAGACTTTGTTTATGGTGACTTCAACAGTTTTGAGGAGTGTTGCCAAGTGTTTTGTAGCATGTCTCTCAATTGAGATTTATCTGGTGTTTTTCTCATACTTACCCTGGGCTTATGGGTTTGGGGGAGGAAGATCACAGAAGTGCCATTTTCATCTCATCCTATGCAGGGAGCACAGTACCAACATGATCATTGCTGTTCACCCTGATCACCTGGCTGAGCTAACGTTTGTCAGATTTCTCCGCAGTAAAGTTTCTCTCCCCTCCCTCCATGCTTTCGTCTTTGGAAGGAAGTCACTGTAGTAGCCCACATCTAAGGAATGGGGTATTATGCTCCACCACATGAGAGTGAAGTATCTATATGAAGTGAGCCTCCTTCAGAAAGGTATACCATTCCCCAGGGGCATCCCACAGTCAATAACTGGCTGAAGAGGGTAGACAAAAGACCAGGCCTGGTGTCTCAATTCAAAGAACAACATTTTGGGGCATTTTGTGCCCCAAAGGACCCCATGGATTAGGCCAAGGCTAGACTTTATCTAAGGCTGTGTCCTTGCTCGGCTTTTTCCCCTTTCCTATGCTACCTCCCTTTACTCCCTTCACAGGCTTTTTCTTAGAGTAGTCCCTCAGTATTTCACGTGAACATGAATCCCTGATCAGACTTGACCTCCGGGAATCCAAACCTAAGGCAGCTGGCAAGCAGGGAAACATGAGAGTCTGTGCTGAATCATTTGCAGTCTGGTGAGCAGTGAAGATTCCCATCATTAGGCTCTGCGGAGCACCAATTGTCCCTGATGTGTGGGCACGATGTAGCTCCGAAGACCTTCACCTGGGATGAACCGGAGCACGCTGCAGGTGGATGGGCAGGCACTACCTCATACAGTGTCACTGATGTTTGATACACAAGGGATGAAGGAAGATATCAATTCAAAGAAACGAGGAATTGAGTGATTGTTGCTGAAAAAATTGATTGATGCTTTGCGGAGAAAGCATGACAGAAAAAAATTTGAACAATTCTGGGAAAAATAACCTGGAACGTGAGAGCAGGCATCCCTGTATTCCTCTCCTGACCCTTAATGCTCCAGGAAGTTATGTCACCTAAGAGGGTGTTCCTAGTTCCCCTAGCCTGTGCATGTGTGATATCAACATGTCTAGCTACTCAGCCAAACAAATGAACATAGAAAATCAGTCGAACTAGTTATTCAGCTTTATGGACCTAGGCAAAGAAGAGACTGAAGAATCTTAGACTTCACAGCGTGTGGGTTTTGCCAAAGAGAGGGCTTGCAGCTTTTCCTGATTCAATTAATTGGAATCTTACAGAAAAGCAAATGCTGTAAAATAAAAGACTCAAACATCTGGGACCCCAAGCACAATCTAGTGGAAAACACTAATATGATGCAGTCACAGCTTGTGGATGGGAATTTTAAGAGCCTTTATTTCTAAGAACCACTGTTCAGAGAGAGTGTGGCTTCTTTTTACAGCTGGTACACAGGGCAGGTTTAGATGGTGGTTTTTCTTAGAATGCAATTTAGTGGGGCATCTCTGATGCATTCATTCAATTGAAATATATTAATTTAGTATCTCTTTGGGGCCAGCCATGGTGTTAGGGTATAATGGTGAGAAAAGTAAATACAGGTCATGTCTGTCCCAGCAGAGCCTGAGGTGTAATTCCATAGCAAAACCCCTGGCCCAGCAGGAGAGAGTCATGGAGAGAAGATGGCCTGAGGACACGTGACCTTCAGTCAAGGGACACAGCCAAAATGAGGCCCTTTACCCTCCTTCTTCCCTCTTTGGGATGTCCATTGGCCAACCTAACCAGAAGCTAGAGGGCCAGGTGGCACTACTGATGGAGTCCATACAGAAGAGCCACTGTGGACACTGAGCACGAAGAGGGAGCAGAGTGGATCTGGAGGGACAATGGAAGATGCTCCGTGCACAGTCACATTCCACGGACGATAAAGAGCTATTGTCTCAGCTTACTACTCCCATCTGGCTGGCCACACACAGCCTCCAGGATACTGATTTAACTCTAAATCAAATATTTTACTCAATATGCCTGGTTCTTATCTTCCCATATAGAAAGTCTTTGTCTTCCTACATAGTGTAATGCTCACTCCCTTTCTTCTTCTATGTGACCTATTTCTTTGGAGCAAACTGAGAACTCTGAAATTCCTAGAAGACCATATTTCAGACCTTCTGGTATGAAAATATCAATGCAGATAAAACCTGTAAAATCCCAATTTGACTGCCAATTTGTGTCCAGAGCCACTTTCAAATGAGGGTTCATGAGATTATTGAAGAAAAGGCATTCTGAAAATGGTAAATATATGCCTAAGGGATAGTAAGGTATACTTGGAATTGTTACTAATAAACACTCACTCGATACTACCAAAGAGAAGAGTTTTATGGCAAAAAATGACCTTGAGAGAAATTCAGCCTAACACTGAGGAGGATGTCATTGGTACTATGATGCCAATATTAACAAAAATAGTAACATGGGTACATAACATTTTTCAAGTGCCTACTAGGTGCCTGACACTTAGTAGTCTTGGTCACTCTATACTCAGTCCTTATACTTATTAATCTAATAGTCTATTGATCTGATTAATATTCACTTTATACATATCACTTAATACTCAAATTGATATTATTTGGGGATTTTTATTTTGTACATTTTATCTCACTCAACACTTAAATTGATATTATTCAAGCATATTTATACATATTACAGTATACATCTTATATATTTTTTGAAGATTTTATTTACTTATTTTCAGAGAGGGAAAGGGATAGAGAAAGAGAGGGAGAGAAACGTCACTGTGTGGTTGCCTCTCGTATGCCCCCTACTGGGGACCTGGCCCACAACCTAGGCTTGTGCTCTGACTGGGAAACAAACTAGTGACTCTTTGGTTCACAGGCCAGCGCTCAATGGGCCACACCAGCCAGGGCTACATTGTATACATTTAATACTCAAATATTATCTCAGCATTTTTATACATATTATTTTATGCATTTTTATATATTTTATCTCATTTAATACTGGAACTGATATTATCATTCCAGCTTTACAGCGGAGGGTACTGATGCACAGAGAGTGTATGAGATATCACTTAGAACCATGAAACTAGTAAGGGCTAGAGCGAGGCTGAAATGCAAGCCTGTGTGGCCCCAGTGCTCTTCCTCTCCCTACCACAAATCAAATGCCTCCCCCAATGGTAAGAACTGATATGTGAAGTCCTTGTCACAGGCCAGGCACTGTGTTATCTATGTTTGTATGTATGTTTTTGCATTTGATCTTCACAACAACCCTATGAGGTGGGTTCCATTGTCAAACTCTACTTTGCAGAACTCAAAAAATGGCATCCAGACAAGCTGTAGTAGTTAAGGGAGATTTGTACTCCCCAGACATGTGCTGCAAGTCTGGCTCAAACAGAGGGTCTGGATGGTTTCTACACTGGGGCTGTGTTATCCTTTCAGTGCCAAGGAAGCCATGAGGTGACCTGTGACTGAGGGTCTACCCTGGGTTCAGGAAGATGAGTAAGTGATGACAAGATGGCAGAAGGTCACAGTCTGTTTTCCTGAGGTTCTTAATTATATTGTTGCGGAAAAACAGACTGACATGACATGGGGTCAATGGAGTGAGCGCTTTATTAACGCATGCAGACCCAGAGGAGACACCCTCCAAATTCTGGGCACTGAGGAGGGGTCAGGTGGGTGGTTAAATACTCTTGTAGCAACACAGGAAGAGGTGGGGTCATGTGGTACAAGCAGGAATGTAGAAGCCAAGACAGAAGCAGAGGGTAAAAATTGCCCAGGGCTAGGACAAAGAGATGGTAAAAGATTAACTGAGTCCAAGACAGATTAACTAGTTAACAGGTGGTCATCTGGAGCCTGGGGACCAGCAGGGAGTTATCAGAGGTCTGGAACAGAGTACCAGCTTTAACTTCTACTACAATATGGAAAGAGAAAAAGCAGCACTTTCTCAGATAAAAACCCTGATTTCTTGGAAATGGATTTTTTAATCCTCACCTGAGGACATTTTTCCATTGCTTTTAAATAGAGAGGAAGGGAGAGAGAGAAACATCAATGTGAGAGAGAAGCACCAATCAGTCCCCTCCAGCACGTGCCTGGACACAACCCAGGTATGTGCCTGGACCAGAACTGAACCCACAGTCCTTTGGTTATGGGCAAGGGTTTGGAAATATATTCTTTTGAAAGTTGGTATATGATAGTTTTGTGGTTACAAGTGACAGCAGTGACTCTGGCTACTGGAGCAAACAACAACTATAAAGGAGATAAAAGAAAACATGGGCATGGAGTTTTATATGCTAAATAGTTACCTGACTTAAAATACATGGAAAATTCTAATAATACTTTAAAGATAAAATCCCAAATTGCTCCAGTAAAAAAGAAAAGGGGCGAAGCCAGCAATGTGGCATTGTGGCTCTCTGAAGGCACCGAGTCTTAAAAGGCCCAGAAACAAAGACAGAGCATGTGGTCAGAGACAGAGACATTACATCCACACTGACCTAGAGGAAAGCTTTGGGGAAGGGAAAATCCCAGAATTAGAGTAGGCAACAGCCACAGAATGAATGTTGGGAACCACTCTGGTGGTTCCGCACCCTCCCCCCCACCCCGTGGCTAAGGCTGAGTGAGTGACCTTCAGGCTGTGTGCCACTAAGGAGACAAAGATTATCTCCCTGGCAGGAGGGCTGCTTCTGCTTCATCCATCTCTGGCCCCCAAATGCTTGGTCGGTTAGTCAATGATGGACAAGACCCCTCAGAGCGGGGGGACAACCTAAGCCAGACACGATCACTTGGGAGGCCCTCAAGGAAGGACTTGGGGGGCTGCAGCAAAGAGGGGGTGATGGACCCTCACTCCCTGGCTATTCTGACATAGCCTGAGTCTTCATTCTGTTTGCAAAATGTCTCCTAATCTCTTGGCTGCCTTACTTCCCCTGCCTGACTTAAGCCTGAGACAATGCCTTAAGCCTGAGACAATGCTGGTGGTGGGTGCCATCCTGTGCTAGAAAAGGTGGGTTCCCTAGGGCAATCAGGCCTAACAAAGAATATATAAAATCCTGTGAAACCTGTTTTGTTCAGAATGCTCTCAATCAAATAAGCGTCCAAGAGAGAGGTGAGTTTGTTCCTCAAAGTTTTATGGCTCTTTAGCTATCTGACCCTGACTCAAAATAGGTTCTCAGTTCTTTGTTATCTATTGTTTGATCCTTATAGCCTGACAATGATTAATGAGCTTTACCTGTATTCCTGTGTGTTACGAACCCAATAAATACCATTTAGGTAAGGACTTGGGGCTTTTCTCCCTTGAGAGACTAGCCACCTTTCCTCCCCAAGCAGATCATGTCTTGGTACCATTATTTTCATCCGTGATGGCCAGGGGGCTCTGTGGGTAGAGTCCCCCCCACAAATGAAGACCAAGGGTGCACAGTACATTTCCTGGGAGCACTGAGAGCAGAGCTAGCATTCCTTGATCTTGGTGGTTGTGGATTTGGGGGCTCTGGAGTCTGATGAAGTCAAGTTGGAATCTTGGTTGTTAGTAAACTAATCTAGTGACCTTAGGTGAACCCAAGATGTCTATGGAGCCATGCTCTTGTTCAAGTCTTGGTTTACACCATAACCTTCTCAATGAGGCTACCCTAGCCACCCAATTTAAATCGATACTCTTTCTCTCCCCCACCAATCCAGTACTTTCAATCTCCCTTTCCCTATTCTTCCCTTTTTTCCCCATAGGACTCACCATCTTTATCATACTAAACCAGTTTGTTATTATTATGTGTCATGTATTGTCGATGTACCACATCCACTAGAGCAAGGGTATTTGTTGATTTTGTCTCAAGATGTATCCAAAGTACCTAAAATAGTATCTGCAAACTGTAGTGCTTAATAAATACTTGTTGAATGAATTAAATCCCTTAGTCTCTCTGACTCACCTGTAAAATAGAGACAATGTTCATTGGGTTTTGTGAAGATTAAATGCAATGATGCAGGAAAAACACCCAGCACGATGCCTCACAAAAGGCACCTATTTATGTAGGTGACCATAGTGCTTTTCATATCCATTAATTTTCTCATTTAATCCTCATATTAACTCTGGAAAAAACATTGCAGATGAGAAAAATGTGACCCAGAGAGACAAAGCCAGTCCTTTGCTTAATCTAGAATCACAGAGGCTTCATTTCTGGGATGGTATAAAGAGAAGGCTAGAGAGACAGGCAAAGGGATTCACTCCCCATTTTGGTCAAGACTTTTCCAGCAAAGGATGGTTAGCCCCAACTCACTACCACAGGAATAGAATTCCAAAAACAGTGGTCAGGTATATGTTCAGCCAACATTTCATTTCCTATTGTAGTGATCATTAGAAATTTCATTGCTTACCTGGATAATGTATGATGACAAAAGAGAAGAGCTGTAGGCAAAGCACAATGTGTCTTCATTCCAACAGGGAATATACAAGGGCCCCGTTTAGACCTCATGCATAATATGGTGAAATATGGGTTCACCAGTTGGATTTATCACTCAGGTCAACAAAGATCAGCAAACTTTTTCTGTAAAAAGCCAAATGATAAATATTTTAAACTTTGCAGACTATACAGTCATAACAGTCATAACTATTCATTTTCACCATAGTAATGTGAAAGTAGCCATACACAACACATAAACAATAAGTTTGGCTGTGTTTCAATAAAACTTTATTTACAAAAACAAGCTGCAGGCTGGATTTAGCCAACCCTTGGCTTAGATGGTTGGATGACTATACCCCTAAATATTCCATGGACTGAACTGAAAAAGAATCTCTATTGCAATGATATAAGAATAGGTTGACTACATTTATAACTGATACAAACATAGGAGAAATATCCAACATGATGGATGACAAACTCAAGATTTAAAATTAGGCTGAGAAGCTAAAATGTTAAATCCAAATTAATGTAATATAAGTTAATGCCAAAAAGTGTACTGCTCTTTGATTAACAATGACACTAGCTATATTCTACCAACACAACGAAGAGGAAATGGTGTTTGGCAGCCATCACTCAAAAAAAACCTGGGGTTGGTCAAATGCTTTACTTAATCATTCACTCACTCATTCATTCATTCATTCATTCTTCACTTGTTTAGATTTCAGCAACAAGGTCCATTTGTTTACTATGACCTCTTCATAGTGCTGAAGTGGTTATGACGATAAATAAAATAGTCTCTACCCGTAAGGATACACAGTATAATCTACTGAATAAGAAATATACCCTTTTATTTACTTACTCATGCATTCATTCATGTATGTATTCCTTTGTTTTTTCAACAATTAAATATTGCAGCTAGCAATATGGTGGGGCCAGATCAGAGTACGGGGCTGACAAAGGCAAATGAGATTTAGTTTTTGCCTTTGAGGAACTCTGAATAATCTTGGAGACATATTATGTAAACAGATCAATTACAATACAGCATAGTATATGCTGTTTCAGAAATATGAATCAAAAACTCTGTAAGCAGAGAGAATGAAATAGCTAATTCACCCTAGAGGATTCCATGAAACTAACATTTGAGCTGCTTCTAGAAAGTGGATTAGGAGTTTTACCATCAGATGTTGTTATATCCTCTAATGTCTGAGGGACTCTTGTGCCTGGTTACAAACAGCCACAAATACCTGTGCTTTCCTCAATGCGCCATTTGCTAACATCCATTAGATCATGAAGCAAAATTTTCAAAACAACTTGTTTGATAATGTAAGTGTTGCTTACAAATTTGACTAACCTTCTTTAAAGAAATTAAACTGTAATTACAAGTGTAGTCTCCTAGTTTTCTGCAGAAACATTCCCCAATCAGTCTTTGAGTATGCATAATATATTTGGGAGCCGTAGGGACATTGGTGAGGCTGGGGATTGAGAATCAGTCCAGGTAAGGAGAGTCAGCCCAGACAGGTATGTTATTAACCAGCTACCACAGTTAGTGAATGAAACTTAATCTTGCAAAAAAGCTCTAGGAAGTGATATAAAGCCAAGGGGCAAGGGAAATGAAATATCTATACTCTGTTACCTGACAATCATTGGACAGGGACTGTTTCAGGGTGGCAATGGAGGTAGTTAATCCAAGGCACTTCCAGTCTGCCCTGGATGTCTATGCTGTGCACCTATACAGGTGGGTTCTGGAGTCTGTGGACAGCCCACTGGCAAAGCTGCAGTGCAGGCTGTCTGGTGTTGGGCTGGAGTTCACGGAAAGGAGACTTGGAGGGCACATGGGTAAAATACTAGCAGTAGCTGCTATATACACTATGTATGAGTCTTGAAAATTTCAGACAATCTCAAGAGCAGACAAAACACACAGACATATAATACTTACAAATGTACTAAAATTTATTCTAAAACAGCAACACCAAACATTCCATTCATTGCTTCATTATATTTGTCTTTGTACTTCTGACTTTTTAGGGTTATTACCAGGCAGCTTTGTTTCTTCTGGGGCTTTCACTGTAATATTCTGACAGCTTTCCTGACTGCAGCTGTTACACCATACTCAAAGTAAAAGGATAACCTCTCAGGCCAGTTGAAGTTAAAGATCCTAAGATAATGTGAGCCCAATCATAAGGCTGAGTAAAGCCCATTCAATACATCCTAAAGATACAGCTTTCTAGATCCACTCTTTCCCGCAGGTTTTACTTTTAGCAACTTGGGGACCTTCCTGAAAACTGTATACTTTGAACGTCTTCTTTGGCCAACATTACACCTCTTTGCTTCATATGCTGTCATTTAATTCACTGATCTTGTCTGACAGATTTATTAAACACATACAAACTTCTGTTTCTATTTTATTATAATCTCTAGATTTCTTGAGGTTTTATCTCCTAGGAGACAAGCAACTGGGTCTATGTACTGAGCATGCCTTTCGAGGACTTCTGGCTAATTAATCACGTTAGAACACTGAGTTGATCCCCACCCTTCTAGTTGGCCATTATACATGACCATCAATGCTGATCTGTCCTGCCTAAGCTTCGAACAAAATCTGCTTTCATATTTTTGGAATTACTTGACTTATGAACACTTGTCCCTTTTATTTTTTCTTAATTACTTTGAAAGGAACAAGTGCATATTCCCAGTTAATATACAAATACTTGATTGAAGAATATCAAAATAGTTGTGTATGTGGGCACACAGACCCCAGAATCAAATGGCCTGGATTTAAATTCAGGGTCCCCCACACACCAGCTGCATGACCTTGGAAGGCGGTTTAAACTTTCTGTGTCTCCACTGTCTCATTTGTAAAGTGAGACTAACAGAACCTACTTGGTTGTTGTGAGTATAAAATGAGTTATTAGACATGTGGCACTAAGCACGGTGCCTGGCATGTAGTAAGCCCTAGGTAAGCATTCTCTATTATTACTCTTATTATAAAGATTATAAGACACCAAGTCGCCCCTATTTATTAAAATCAACTCAAGCATTGGACATCTCCTATTTACCTTTTATATAAAAACTACCCTATATAGTTTATATTAATATTATTGAGTAGCATTATTAACTCATAGCCTTTCACAGACATAAATTTTCCTAATTAATCATAATTACTTCTACTTTTTCCATCACTGATGTTCAAATTGCTACCACTTATCTAATGGGAGTTCCTTAAGCTGATTTCTTTGTCTATTCAGCACACCTTGGTGATTTTGAAGCAATCTTGCTTTCTGGCAACAAGAGGACATTCCAAATCCCCATCCCCCTTTCATCCCAAAGTCATGGAATCGGCAAGCTGGTGTTTTTTAGTACAATCAGTAGCTGAAATCTAGGCACTGGGGCTGGCGCTGGGCAAAGGCATGTCAGTTGCTGCCACTGATGCACAAGAACAGAATTATGCTATTTTAAAATCACAGGTTCACACCTACATCCCTCAATAAAAAAAATGCATTTGTGACATACCACTTTTCAGCCAGGGTTGGGTTTTTGAATACTGAGATTTTATCTCATCTTGACAGCAGAAAAAAGGACGGAAATGGAGGGATATGGAAGGCAAGGAGAACACCAGGAGGAAAGGCAGAGTAGGAAAGAGCATGCCATCACCTGGACCGTAATAAGATGGTAGGAGTGGGACTACAGGGGAATCTACTACTGTGGGATCCCTGGACTCTGGAGTGGCTTCCTCTTACCTCCCTGACCAAGGTGAATCCCATCCCACTATGCTTTTCTACTACGATGTAGCTCTCCCTATACTACATATCACAGTTTCAATTTTACATTTTTGTGTGGCTCAGATATGCCTTCCATTAACTAAAGCTCCAGAAGGGAAGAATGTATTAGGAAGAATAATGAATTCAAAAATGAAGGTGGACTAATCCACTATAAGGTTTTTTTTCCCTCATTCAGCTAAAATGTCATTGGATATTTGGGAGGCAGCCTTGCACAAGTGACTCAGGAACCCGAGATGTTTCCATTTAGTGGTTCTGCCAACCCCAGGAGCTTGAGCACCCTTTTGTTATCTGTTGCATTTAAGTAGCAGCTGAAAGGGGAGAGAGAATGGAGGATCACAGATGGCAAGTTTTAATGGGCTAGCCCTGGTGGTAGTGTTCATCATGTCAACCCATCCTGATGAATGGAATCTTACAGTATTTCGTGGTTTTGTGACTGCCTTATTTCACTTAGCATGATGTCCTTGTGACAAGATGTCCTTTATTTTTAAGGCTAAATAATATTTTACTGCATGTATATACTGCATTTTGTTCATTCATTCATTCATGATGGACATTTGGATTGTTCTCACATTTTGGAATATACTTAACACCACTGAACTATACACTTAAAAATGGTTACCTTGGTTTTAAAAAATAAAACGGTGATGTTGATACAGGGTGCAGCCAAGAGGGGGGCCCCAAATAGGGATTTGAAATGGGGCCCAAAACTCAGTGTGTCCAGGAAATACTAGAAAGACATATAAGATTTCCTTGCCCCTTCCCCCCTCAGGTGTGAGTTGGGGGAAGAGACACATGGAGCAGGAACATGCAGAGCTGTTTTGCACACCTCAGCTTTGCAGCTAATCCATGGCATGGTCATTGAACATATCTATAACCTTTAACTGGTTGCATAGACATGTTAAATAGCTGTGGCCATGCTCTGAGCCAGGGGGATGGAAAGGGACATCCCCCCACCAAGATGTAACTGGGTTCAGGTCCCCTGAGTTACAGTGCCTGCGTGAGACCTTAGACAAGATTGGCTCCACGCCATGGGACCATACCTGCCCAGACTCATAATGGCAGCCCAGTAAAGCTGGGAGGATACAGGAGTGCTGGCAAGTGTAGCCAGTTTTAGGAGGAGTTGGAAATGGGGCCGCAGAGGAGGACTGGTGCAGGGATTTAAAACCCAGACTCCGCAGCCATTGAGGAGAGAGCCACATGCAGCTTTGGTAGGGGAGAGGACCACGTGGCTATGGCAGTGCAGAGGGAGAGCCACACACTTCTGGCAGAGGGGGGACCCCCACAGCCCTGTGAGAGAGATCCACGCGGTTTTGTCAGAGTGCAGACCCCCGCAGCTTAGGAAAGGGGAGTGCCACGTGGCTTTGCCAGAGTGGGGACCCCCTCCCTGCAGCTTAGGTGAAGAGGACCATGCAGCTTTGGGGTGCCCCCTTTGGCCGTGTGGCCTGAGAAGCAGGAGAGACTTTGCCTGGAAGAAGGATGAAAGAACTCTTGCCAGTAGGCCACGAGAAGGTACAGCATGGCTTTGGATTAATTAGAGATCCTGCCTGGACGGCAACACAGCTGACAGTGCCAGTGGCCTGAAACATGGACGTGTGCTTCTTTCCCAGAGTTACAGTACCCCAAATTAGGGCAGAGGGGAAAGGAAGCACTGTGGGCGTCTGCGGGTATCCAAAAAGGACTTTGATATTTTAATGAAGACATTAGGTCACTACTTTAAGTCTGTATAGCATTAAATAAACATTTCCTTTCCTTTTCACAAATCTGTGGCATTGAGAGACATCTTTCCTGACTGGGCAGCCTTTTACAGTCCACCCCATAATGATAAAATCTGAGAAGAAATGCTCCTTCCATATGAGCAACAGTAGTTTTCAAAAGCTGTTTCCCAGGTACCCGAAGTCCTTATATATCTGATGGCTGCCTTTGGCGAACAGGTCTTCAACACAGGCTATCAAGCACTCGGGGTCCAGAATGTAAGTGCCCCAAAATTCTGTCATTCCAACTCTCCCAGAATTTCCAAGAACTCCATTTCCAAATCTCCATTCTTTTCATCTGGGATATTTCTCACTTGTGATTATGAAATTCTGTCATTGAGATCAAACAGATCTAAGTTTGCAGACTGGCTTCTTTACTCACAATCTGTGTATTTCAGGAAGTTAATTAATTTGTTTGAACCTCAGTTTCCTGGGCAGTGAAATAAGGCTAATGTAAATTTGCTCTTGGATCTTTTCTGCAGATAAACTCTCTGTGCAGATGCACTCTTCTCTCGGCTTGGTAGACTAACTGGTAGTTCTCAAAAGAGATAACTTTGCCCCCACAAGGGACATTTGGAAATCTGGAGACTTCATGGATATCACAACTGAGGAAGTTGCTATTGGCATCTAGTGAGTAGAGGCTATGGATGCTATTAAACATCCTATAGTACACAGGCGTATTCCTCACAACAAAAAATTATACAAGCCCAAGTATCAACAGCGCAGAGGCCGAGAAACCCTGGACTATACTAACATGTTTTCTGACCCTCTGGCTTGTGGTTGGTGTCAGCCAATGTGGAGCCCTAGCAGAAATCAGGAGGGGGAGGAGTGCGAGGGTAGGCTCTTCACTCCCTTTGTTCCCACTGTGAGAGGTTGCCTTAGGCTGGCTGTGTCCCTCCCCCCAGGCCCCTGCTCTACTCTAGGTAGGCTCTTCTCCAGGAATCAGGCAACTACTCCCAAAGCTCATCTCTTTGGCACGGAGGAGGTACCAGCTCTGCTTATACTGGCCCCAGGGTACCACACTTCCTTGAGGTTCCTCTGTACCTTACTACAACTTTGTAAATAGTCAGTCCCCTTTCAAATAAACCCCCTTCAAATTATCCTAACTTGATGATGTGTTTTCTTTTTGGATTCGGAATGATATCAGTAACAACTTCAGACTATTTAAAGGTTCGATAAGGTAACAGAGACGTTTGGCACAGTGTAAGGCATCTTGTGAATGTTCAGTAAATCATAGCTTTCTCATATTCCACTTTGGGCACTGCTGTTACTCTGGGTACTATGAATAGATGACTCTTCCTTCACATGAGCCACCTGAAAATCTCCCCCCTTTTTAATCTGCAGCATACTTAAGAGTAGATCAATTTTTTTACAGCTATGTTCCAGTGTCTAGAGGTAGCCGTTCTGCTGCAGAGCTCAAGTATGGCATTAAAATATGTTTTGAGTTAGAAAACCTTTGCAGAAATTCCAGGCCTGTCTCTGCTCTCAGAATGTAAGACTTATTTGTGTCCCTGTCACATAAATTTGAAAGCAATGTCCATGCTGGCCTTTTTCTCTCCAGGTTTTCTGACTCAGTAGTAAAAATGAATGAGCCCAATTTTTATTCTGGGTGACAGGAGGAGAAAGGTTGGACTACAGCCTCTGCAGATACAGTTGGACGAGATTCAGACAAGGCAAAGGAAATTGCCTTGCCTCTGCCCAGGACACCAGAAGGCCTTGGGCAGCATCACTGTGGGTAAAACACACGTCCAGCCACGTGTCTGAAGATCTGTAGGAACCATGGGGCAACTCATTCATTCCTCCCAATACACAGGGTCTGGCACTAATAGCATCCCTTTTTCATTACAAAATCTTTTATTACAAAGATCATAAGCATGTGATTGTGTAACATAACAATGTTACTCTCAAGCACACCATATGGTATTTTAGGTGAAATGTTCAAATTGAAACTATAAATTATTACACCCATATTATTACCCTACCAACCACACTCAAGCAGGCCTTATTTCTGCCAGACCCTATATATTGATATTTGAGAGTAACTCTGACTTTTTCACTGTCTATTCTATTCTATCACCTCCGATACACAGAACAATAACAATTATAGGTAATATTCACCTTCCGCCCACTGTCTGACTCCAGTATTTCAAAAGCTCCATGAGGTGGCTGTTCTACTGGCAGATTTTAAGGATGAGGAAATTGAGACCTGGAGAAAGACTTTAGCCCAAGGTGCAGGGTGGTGACCTGGGATTCACATGCAGACAGATGGACTTCAGAGTCAGACATGCCAGCCTACCATAGGAGAGTTACTTTGCTTTGTTGACCCTTTGTCCTCTGTAATATCAGGCTTATGGTGCCCACCTCACTGCCTGACACATGGCCAATGCTAAGGACTAGCAGCTAGCACTATTCAGGAGTGAGAAATGTTGAGTCTAGCATGCCTGAGTTTAATCCTGTTCTACCTACAAATAGATATGTCCCTGCCCTGGCTGGTGTAGCTCAGTGGATTGAGTGCGGGCTGTGAACCAAAGGGTCGCGGTTCGATTCCCAGTCAGGGCACATGCCTGGGTTGCAGGCCAGGTCCCCAGTGGGGGCCATGTGAGAGGCAACCACACATTGATGTTTCTCTCCCTCTCTTTATCCTTCCCTTCCCCCTCTCTAAAAATAAATAAATAAAATATTTTTTTTAAAAAAACAAAACAAATAGATATGTCCCTCAAACAAATCATTTTACCTGCCTGGGCACAGGTTTCTCGTATGCAGAATGGAGGATAACGATGCTGGCCTCACAGGATTGTGGTGAGGACTCAACAGCACATGCAGAGGGCTCCAAAGGGAAGTGTGCACGCTCCAAGGTGGAGTACAGGAAGAAAGCATCAGAATTTTAATTTCTCACCTGTTTAATTCACCTCAAAATAATAAAAGGAAATTAAGCTTCACTCATATTTCATGTATGTATAAATGCTTGACATCATTTTAGATCGACATGTCAGCTCATTTCTTCTTCTGCAGTGCAGAGTAACTGGTATCACCCCTGCCATTCCATTCGCTACCTACTGGCAAATCACCTGTGTCTCAATGTATGCGTGCCCAAGTGAATGGTTTAAGTATTATAATAACCAGTTTTTAAGTTGACATACTTGCAAAATAAATATGTGAAATAAAAAACATTCCTGCTAGGAATCGATTTTTTAAAATTCTAAAAACATAAGTGTAAGTGTGCAACCAGAAAATGGTGGAGCTCACCTTTCTTCCACTTCTTCTAGGGTTCTTCATGGTCACCCCACATGGTAAAGAAAATAATAATATAATCTGAGCTGACAAAATGCCACCCCAACCCATCCAAAGGAAATGATCGTAAAATGGTTTCAAATGTGGATTACGACCACTATCACGAATGACAAATTTTTCTCTATGTGTAACTTGTGCCTGGAGACAGTAGCTAATGATAATACAAAGCCACCACAATTAGAAAGACATTAAATATTATTTATTCCAAGTTAAGTTCATCATTTTATAATTTCTTGTTTTGTATATGTTTTATAAGGTACTCAATAAAGCACCATTTGACAGTATGTAAGTAAATAATCAAAAGCAACCACTGGTAATAATGCTTAAGATAATTTTATTGGTGAGGCATACAATTTAAAAATCATGGAGACCCCTGAGCTAATGTATATAATAAAGTAACTGACTTAAAACTGCCACACACAGTAGATGCTCAATAAAAAGAAACTTTAATTACTACCAATTCCCCGTTTATTGAGCACTTACTACCTGAAATTATTTTTTCATAAATCTTAAAACAATTTTCAAACACCCAAAACCTAAACAGAATAGCTGTATGAACTCATGGACCTCTACCCAGCTTCAACAATTATTATTTTGCCAATCTGTTTTTTCTCTTTCCCCACTTTCCTGTACTCTATTAAAGCAAATGTCTGTCATTTAAATTGCAAATAGTTCTTTTGAACCTTTGATAAGGACTTTCTGTTTAACCACCTTGCCATTATCACACCCAAAACAATTATCAGTAACTCCTTTAACATCACCTACATTATCATCATCATCATCATCACTTTGAAAATGCAAATACAATTGGACTCCTCCAGGATCACTCCTCCTCTTTCATGACCGTGTCTAAACTCCTCACGGGGACTGCAATGCACAGCAAGACCTTGCCCTGCTGCCCTCTCCCCTGTGCCCACCACATGCTCAGCACAGGCACACCTCTCCCAGTTCCTTAAACAGCCTCCTGGTTCCCTCCCTGCTCAAACCTTGCACCTGCTGTCCCCTCTGCCTAGATCACTACTCCCCCTTCTCTCCAGATAGACTCTTTCTCAGTCTTTGGATCTCGGCTCTAAGGTCGCCTTTGCCCTAAGGTAGGACCCCAATTTAAGCTATGTTCTCCCACTGAATAACGTTCATATGTTTCATCACAGTTAGGTTTATTCCTTGCTTATTGCCAGTCTCCTTCATCTGACTGGAAGGAACCTGGTATATATTAGTTACCAGCTTCTTTCTGGAGCTGAGCTAAGTGCAGAGCAAAAAGTAGCAGACAGCACATATCATGGAAAGAATGAAAAAGGAACAGTGAAGCCATACCTCACTCCAGCCTTCTTTTCCATTCCTGTCTTCTCTTCTAGCATTTCTGTTTTCTGCTCCTTCAGCTTTCAGGTCTTTCTCTTTCCTCTCAAACCAACCACCTGTCCCTTCACAGCACATGGTACCCAGCCTTCAAGTACCCCTGGGAAGCCCAGGCTACCTCTGTGCTTGCTCTCTGTGATCACCTCCATCACCAAGTTCATTGTATCATCCATTATCTCTCACCCTCTCCACACTCTGTGCTCCTTGAGAACTGTGATGGTTAAATTTGTGTGTCAACTTGACTGGACTAAGGGATGCTGGTAAAACATTATTTCTGGATATGTCTAGAGCAGTGTTTCCAGAAGAGATTAGCATTTGAATCTGCAAACTGAGTAGAGAAATCTGCCCTCGCCAATGCAAGAGGGCATCACGCAACCTACTGAGGACCTAAATAAACAAAAAGTCAGAGAAAGGGCGAATTAACTCTCTCTTCTTGGGCCAGGACATCCATCTTCTCCTGCCTTTGGACAACAGCTCTCTTGGTTCCCAGACTGTGAGTTTGGACTGGAACTATCCCACCAGCTTTCCTGAGCCTCTGCTTTGCAGACGGCACATAATGGGACATCTCAGCCTCCATAACTGTGTGAGCCAATTCCTCACAGTAAATCTCATTGTGTATATCCTATTGGTTCAGTTTCTCTGAAAAACCCTGACTAACACAAGAACCAAGACCCTGTCCTGCTCGTGTTTGTAGTGCTGCACAATGCCTGGAGCATCACCATAAAGGCTTCAGGCCTGGGTAAATGAATCAGCAGAGAATGAGTGGGAAGGTAGACATAAACCTAATGGGCCAGAAAGTGGAGAACAAGTAATGGAGTGGAGATCAGTGGAGCCCACAGGGGATGTCACACAGGGAAGGTCTGAATCAGTGGACGAGATCTAGGACCTGAACAAATGAAAGAGTTCCAGGTTTCTATTTAAGGAGGTGCCAAGTGTGATTTCAGGTAGATGACAACCCTTTAAGTAACTCTAGAATAATCAGAATATAAACTACACTAGGAAAAAGCTTCTCTGGGAGAAAATTTTTATCTGTGCTATTCCCTGCTGTATCCATAGTGCCTAGCACATAGTAGGCACTCAACAAAGTTTATTTTGGATGAGTAAATGAATGGATAAACGAATTCAGGGCTGCTGAAGAGAAGGCAGAGATGTAAACTGAATGCGAAGAGATACAGGAAAGGAGTTGTTTCCTCACTATCCTCAGAAGCCCCTAAGGGAAAAGACCCAAACCCACCAACCCTGTGACCATCAACACCATGCCTATCCCATTTAATCTTGCCTTCCAATGCCCAGTAGAGCCTGGCATCTAATAGGGCTCAATAAATCAGTGTGGATTTTACTTAACTTGAAATGAATTAGGATCCTCAACACTATTTATGTCTTCAGTGAAAATTCTATATTAGTTCAATCTCCAAGGTTTTTTTAGCCCTGTCTGTAAGAGTGTTGAATCAGTTCCAATGTATCAATCAAGGTCAGATTTGTCATTGGAGCATCTGCTTGCTAACATGAGTGTGTTTGCATTTTGCTGAACTCGTTTTACTAGGCTGACATACTAATGCATGGCAGGCCATCTCAAGATGATGATAGTGCCCTAAAAGGGGCAAATGTGTCTTGGGAATGACTAGTTGTCTTTTGGGGAAAAGGAGAGGTTCTGAATACACACAGATTTTGCAAATTCTGCATTAAACAGAGAGTTTTTCAATGCAGGATTACTTACAGCCTTCATTATGCTAATATAAAATTATGATCACATTAAGAGAGAGTGTTAAAAGATAGTAATCCCCAAATTCTTTATTGATTAAAATCCATCTTTAGGTGTTTGATGGAACACCATTTCACAAGCCAGAGGTTGCCTATTACAAGAACACAGTTACAAAAATGCCATTCTCAAGAATACCAAATCAAGATGATTTTTTCATTTTCTGAATCACTTAGTTTGCTGAAATTACTGGTCTACATAACAGAATCATACTCCCTCATCCGCTCCTCTTAAGAGCACCAGCACTAGTGAAGAGAGATTGGTCTTTCCTGTGAGCTTAAGTTGGTACAAGTCTTAGCTCTGCCACTTACCAGCTGTGTAATATTCTGCAGGTTAATTAACTCTCACCCATGGTTTCCTCATGCATGAAAACAAGACCAATGACACTGTAGAGGAACTATGTAACTGTGATGGTCAGGGATATCTTCCAAGGGCATGGCAAGCCTGACATGTAGGTGATATTTCATTCATGGAGTGTTGGGCACTAATAGAGAATTTGCAGACGAAGCTGTAAACAGACAGAAGTCCCTGTCCTTGGGAGATGCTGGCCTAGCAAAGGAAGATAGAAACTTCCATAGAGTTCAGCTCCCCAGACAGTTCCAAGTGGCAGCCAGGGTGAGCACCAGAACTCCAGGGCAATAGCAGGTGCCATTCATGGAAAGCCTGCTGCCATGTTCCTGGTGAAAAGTGAGGAAGCTGTGAGTTGTCCCATTACTGGGACCCACCCGAACACTGCCTTTGCAGTGTGGCTGCAGCACACCCGCCAGGAGAGGATGCTCTGACCTCTCCTCCTCTCCACTATGACAGAAGCACATAGCAGCAGAATATCTGTGCAGCCTCACTTTAAAATGTCTTTGGACCCATGTGTCCAGCATCCTTCTGGAGAGTGCCAAAGACAAAAATAATGAGACCAGTCAGGTCAAACCTATCTCTTCACCTGAATCATAAGATGAGGTCTGATGCTAGAGACTGATGCCATGGATACCTGTGGGTGATATAGCCAGGACAGAGACCGGATCCCTGTTCACGCTGAAGGAACTCACACAACTTTTTGAAACTGGTGGCATATGCCTCAATGAGCAGCTGCTCAGTTTTGTGCTTCTTCTTCCCAATGACTGGGGCCAAATGGTCCATGAGCTGCCTGCATCTTCTCCATCACCTGCCTCCCTGAGAGATGGAGTTAGTCTCTAATTGTGCTTGCTGTTCTTGCTCTGCTTGCGTCCCTCCCAGTGCATATCTCTTCCAGGCATTAGGCATTTAATTGTGCATGTCACAATTTATTGTGCCTGGGGCTTAAGCAGGGGCTGCCAGCTCTAGCTTCTTCATTCTGCAAACTGAATGCACACTGATTCCTGTCCTGCCTGCTTCATGAATCATAGTTGAACATGTTCTTGTAATTACGGTATCTCATGTTGAGGACTTGAGAGGAAGATCCTAGAGAGCTCAAGAAGAAGGTGAAGTATTTAGTTTGTACCAAATGAAGAATACAACTGTGTACACTTCCTTTGTATGTCAATTAGCAGCATATGGTGAGAATCAAATGCACTAATAGAGTTATAAAGAAATATAAGGGTTAGGGAGACAGTCGCTTCCTCATAAGCTCAGGGAGGAACACATGCTGCTAACACAGCAGTTCCCTAAACAGACTGCGTGAACACCTGCAGATGTTCAAGGGTCCTCCTACTTTTAAGTACTCTCCTTCATATCTCTTTCAACAAGATCATCTTAATTCAGGGAGAGGTTTGGTGCTTAGGTTGGAGAAGCAATGTGACAATCTTCATTTCACATGCCAACCCCAAACAATTGGGGCTTCCTGGTATGCTGTGTTGAGAAGGATTCTGAGGCTGCACTTGGGTTCAATGGCAATGAAGACTGAGTAATTACCATGTTTATCTTGAGTAGGGCACAGAGCTAGGAAGATAAACATCTTTGCATTTCTGCTAGTGACAAAGAGAGTTAACTGAGGTCTTGGGGAAGTCATTCACTGCCCTCAGCCTCAGTTTCCTGTTGTGTAAAATCAAGATGCTGATATTATTTCTTTTACAGGGTCATGGTGAAGATCAAATCCAGTGAAGCACATAAAATTGCTTTGGGAATCATAATGCATTACACAAATGTGATTAATGTAATTGCAAAAATATCTACACTCAGATAACTGCTTGTGTGTGTTTGCTTTTCTAACACTCTGAGGAAGGGGGTTTCAACCTTGGCACCATTGATATTTTGCACTGGATTATTCTTTGTGGTAGAGGCCGCCCTGTGCATCATAAGATGTTTAGCAGCATTCTGGCCTCAACCCACTAGATGCCAGTAGCAGCCCCCAACAATTGAAATGCCCACCCAAAAGTCCGAGACATTGCCAAATGTCTCTGGGGGCAAAATTGCTTCTGGTTGAGAATCACTGGTCTAGGTCAGTTGTCTTCCCCTCTGGCTTCATATCAGACTCACCTAGGGAGCTTTTAAAACTATATCAATATTGTGCTCTCTTTAGCAGCACATATACTAAACTGATAATGCAAGAAATAAATAAACTTGGCTTTTGTGTCTCAAAATATCTGTCAATGCCAGTTCCAAGCCCAAACCAAGAGATTTTTGTTTAATTGGTCAGGCGTGGGTGAAGTGCCAGAGTCTCTCCTCCAGATGACTCTCATACACATTCCAGAGTTAAGAGCTTTCACAAAGCTGTATGGAGTATTCCTTTCTGAGGGAACAGAGGTTCTCCTCTCCTGCACATTACAGCCCTCAAAGGCTTTCTGGGCCTTGAACATGTACTCTTTCAGAGAAAGGCCAAGGGTCCTCCCAGGGGGACCTCAGGCAGAAGGTTCCCCACACCCCATCAAATATATAATTTCCTTCCTTCATTCAACCACAAAAAATCCATTTTTAAATGAGTATATGAACAATTTATTCTTTAACAGATGATTGAGGGAATGTGAAAAAGGACATAATTAAACATGATAGATATCCACACATGTCCATCTGAAAATACCTTTTCAAAGACAATGAAAGCCCTAAGATCCCTTTGATGAAATGGAGCTCGACAGAAACATAACAAGTAACATATGACTAGGTACAAGTGATAAAATTAAAGGCAAACATTGTTGATGAGCTCACTAGAGCCTGAAGTATTAAAGCACAATATTAGCCTTGGTGGAAAATAACTTCATTGAAATATGTCCTTCCTGCTACACAGCTTTCCTAAGGCTCTGAAGCATTTCGTTTCTCAGCATCTTGCTCTCTGTCACCAGGCATTTTCAATAGAATGAACAGAGAAGAGAGTTTAGGCATGAACATGAAGGATAATAAGTCTTGCCTCGATCTATTGTTACAACTGAATAGGCAGAGAGACAAATACTCTGTCCCTGCATAGACCCTCACAGAAGTGCTTCAGCTCCTGAGGCTGGCATAACAGCCAGTCAATCAGTATATACTTATGGAACACCCACCATAAACAAGTCACAGTGCTAAGCTCTCTGGGGATACAAAGATGGATAAGACACAGATCCTGCCTTCAAGGTGTTTGTACTCTAGTTAGGGACCTATAAAAACATAATCAGTAACACT
>PVKM010021828.1:0-22265 GCA_004027735.1 Carollia perspicillata | reverse complement strand
GGAAAAAAACCCTTGGTAAAGAAGGCACAGAAAAATGATACATTATCTGTAGGAGAACAATTTTGATCAGCATGAATTTATCAAAAGCTTCGAGACCAGCCCTGCCTGGTGTAGCTCAGTGGATTGAGCGCAACCTGTGAACCAAAGGATTGCTGGTTTGATTCCCAGTCAGGGTATATGCCTGGGATACAGGCCAAGTGCCCAGTAGGGGGCACAGGAGAGGCAACTACACATTGATATTTCTCTCCCTCTTTCTCCATCCCTTCCCCTCTGTCTAAAAATAAATAAATAGAATCTTTAAAAAACAACAGCATGAACAAAACAAAACAGAACAAAAAAAACTTTGAGACCAGATGAAAGCAAAATAATATCTTTATAGTGTTGAAAGAAAAGGACTGCCAATCTGGAATTATATATTCAGAGAAAATAGCTTTCAGAAATGAAGATGAAATGCATGTTACCAATAATATTTTATATTTTCATGAACATTAAATTTTATAAGGCAGAAATATAACTTGCACAATAAATAGATAGAAGAAAAAATAAAAGATTACCTAAGATAAATTTTTCCAGCTACAGCTTATCCTGTTCTTAAATCCATCGTTTCTTCTCTTTAAACTTCTCTCTAATGTCAATTTGTATGTTTCCTTCTCAGAATTTCCAACAGTGGATAATCTGGTTTTGGTTAACCAGTTAATCACAAAGTGAAAGATGTATGGAATTGATCTCATAATGTCTTATATTTTCTATATATCGTTGATATTGACTGGCTTTTTTTCTGGATGTTAATACAACAAAATTCATAAGTACATTATTTAAAGTTTCATTACAATAAAAAATATGTTCTCTAAGAAGAACTTTGACAACCTGGAATTTGTCCCTAAGAGTATGATCCAGACAGTGAGAGATCTGGAAATAATGCCACACATGTCATGGATGGAAGGACCTGGTACAGTTTAGGGAACAACAAAGAAGTTTGCACTACTTTTCAAATCAGTTAAATTTATCTTTTCTTCTTGGTTGTCTTATTTTACTTGGTATTGCATCTGAAATATACACTATACAGAGAGAACATACAGTCAAATGCAGCATACTTAAGCCCTCTTGAATTGTTTTCAATGTGGCCCTGAGTTTTGATGTTCAGCATTCATGGACATTTTCTGAGACAGAATTTTTGTCCTGCATTCACCTTTTCCCATTTAAGATAGAGAGCCTGGTGATGTGGCATTGAATGATTAGTATGGGAATCACATCAAGAAATTTTTAACAGTCGAAAAGAAGTGAGATTAGTGGAGTATGAGCTGATTAGAGAAGAAATAGTCTGATGATTTTACCCAAGAAAACCCTTGGATTCTAGTATATCCATGAAAACAAACCACATAGTCTATTGTGTATGACTGTGCAATGTATGGCTTGAGAACAATATTCATAATATACTGCACCATTGAGTTATTAGCCACATGTATGAGAAAAATAAGTCTCATGGATTTAATTGTACAAAATGTTCACTAGCCCTATTAAACTTGGGTTCAAGTGATTATCACAAGAGAATATCAAAGTTTTTTATTTGTTTTTGTTTTTAGTCTTTGTCTTCTCAGGCTAAATTTTTTTTGTCATAGTCTATCCCAATATTTCCTCACATCTCGGCTCTTTCGTAAGCAACTTGTCTTTCACTTGTTTCCAAAGTTGCTACCATTTGACAGCTCCCATTAGTTATGGGAAAAAATTGACTTATTTTTGCCCATGGTATTAGTCATACTTCATTCTTTGCTTTCTGATACTGTATCTAGGAGCACTCCATAGTTGCCAAGTATTCAGTTGTTTTTTAATAAATTACTGCCTTTCAAATTCTTCTACACTTGAGGGAGTAGCGCAGTGACAGCACAGCCTTAAAGGACACTGCATATTAAACATCCAATTGATTCCTCATTTAGTTTGAAGACTAATGTAATATTTGTATGCATCTGTTGCCAAATGCACTCATGTTTATGTGATAGAAAATGCTACTCCAAATTATCAGTTCAATTGCGTAATGACACCACTAGCATCCCCAAATCTTTATTTAAGACTGAGACCTTATGAGGAATATACCTCATTTGACCCTCATGTGAACCTTGCTTGAGAGGCAGTCAAGAGAGTATTCTTGTTACATGGAGGAGAGGTCTGAGGCTCAGAGAGAGCAAACAGTCTTTCGAGATCAAACTTATAACTATGTTGACATGATTTGAGTGATCATTATGTCCCAGGGGCTTTTTACTTCATTAACACCTTTAATCCTAGGTATTGTTATTACCCTCATTTTATTTATGAGAAAACAGATATGGGTAAGTTAAGGAACTTGTCTAAGCTTATATCTAATAGTTGGTAAAATCAGCATGCAAATTTCTATTTGACCTCAGATCTGCAGCTTTAACTCGTCAACTCTGAGGTTGAGTCTAGAACTCTGCATTGTCTCTTTGTTCAGGCAGTTCAGGATCATTTTAGTCTGTATCTATCATGGTTATGGCATCTTTCATTAAATGTCCAATGTCATTTTGGCTTTTCTCACAGACTCTTCCTAAGAAATTAACATGGTTAGCATGGCTAACTGATTTCAGTTCTAACCACATTTGGTTAACACTTGGTCCATGATAGTTTCCTTGAGTGAAGAGAAAGGCTGGTGACTCTAGAAGCAGGGCAGGAGGTGAGCTTAATAGAATTGTGCTCTCTACATTTCTTTGCATTCCTGGCTCCTGTGGTCTCTGGTCCCTCTTTTGAGGCATTGATTTAGCAGTTTCCCAGGACCCTGAGTCACACTTTAAAACTGGATGCTAGCCCAACAAGGAATCAGAACCAGAGGAGTGTTCCTGGATTACCAAAGCCAAGACCATAATTCAAGGCGAGGGCCATTTCAGGACCAGGTTGGGGAGCATCCATGAATATAAAGAAAGTTGAAAAGCCCAGTAAGAGTTTGTGGCTGAGGCTGCAACATGTCTGAGACATGAAGGCCAAGATGGAAGGGTAGAACAGCAACAATGATGAAGGGGTTAAGAAAGAACTTTTTGTGACAGCATGGATGGATCTGGAGAATATTGTGCTAAATGAAATAAGCCAGTTGGCAAAAGACAATTACCATATAATCTCACTGATAGGAGGAATCTAATGAGTAAAATAGAACCACAGGCATGGAAATACAGAACAGACTGACAGCGACCAGAAAGTAGGTGAGAGGAGGATAATGGTGAAAAGAAGGGGAAGGGACTAGTCAAAGAACATGTAGGGATGACCATGGACATGGACAACAGTGTGGGGATTGACTATGGAGGTGGAGGGTGGACTGGATAGAGGTGGGCAAAGGGGGAAAAATAGGGGCAATTGTAATAGAATAACAGTAAAATATTTCTTTAAAAGTTATCCAAAATGTAAAAATGAGGTAAAAGACAGTCTTGTTCTTCTAGTATCTACTGAGATACTATTTAATAGGCAGCCTAAGATTATATCCAAAAGAATATAATTGTGTCTTTGCTATGTACCATTTGGTTAAAGTACTGATATTGAAAAGTTATATTAACTCATTGGTTTGTGTCTGTTAGATATGCAAATGGATTTTTCATAAAAAAGATAACCCCAAGGATATGATTTTTTTTTTTTGCCCAGTAGGACATTAACTAGTTTTATAACTAACTTCACAATCTTATTTAAACTTTATTCTCTGCCTCCCCCACCTCAATATCTCCTATTATGAACACTTTATATTCATGTGGTACATTTTTATAATTGCTGAGTCAATGTTGGTACACTATTATTAAATAACCTCATTATTTTAGCCATATATATATATATGTGTGTGTGTTTGTATGTTCAGTCTTCAAATGTTTTTTGAACTAGCACTACCATCTTTTCAATACACTCATTTGTGCCTTAAATCATTTTTATACTTGTATGATATACTTTGAAAATATCATTCTTTGAAATAAGAAACTGAATTTTTTATAGGAAAAATAAGTTGCCCAAGGTTACAGAGATAGTCAGTATTGCCAGCAGGTGGAACCGAAGGAACAAAAAGCGTGAAGCGAGTCTGGCTGGGATTAGAGGAGCATTGGAAAAGATAACGTTTCTCTCATGGCATGGAGATCTCTAAGTACCAGTCTGCCTTTGTGAGCCTTCCTGCTCCTTGAAGGAGTGAGAGTTGGAGCTGACTCACAGAATGGTGTCCAATTTTCTTGCCTAGGATCGTATACCTATTGTGTTAACTTTTTTTAAAAAGCTCTTGTAAATAACCTGTATGTATGATGAATCTTAATTTTCTGATATAACCTATTCAATATGAATGCACACTGTATACATCCTGAGTGCAGGGAGCAATAAGATTCATACATCATTACTTCAGTCAATAACTTGTGAGTATCAAACGTGCTAGCAAACCCTCACAACACGGAAATTATTTATGGGTCATTAAGTAATTGCATTTATGGATTTAACACAAAAATCAAGGGCAACATATCTTTTTTTTTAATCTTTATAACATGTGAAGGCAGAGAACAGTTTTGCTGTTCACATATATGGAGGGAGAAAGGAAAGCTGAGAGTCTAAATGCCAGGTACAACGTCAAACCCCTGTTTGACCTGGCGATGATTTGTTGGCAGGGGCCGACATATCAATGCATCTGGTGGGAGAAATACAACGTGCATGCCCATGCACAACACACAGTTCCTGACCACATAGGGCGCTTGTTCTTAAAGATAAGGTCAATCCTTATAAATTAATTCATAGTGGAGATCACTACAATGATGTTTAATAAATGTAGTGTACAAGTTAAAGGGAGGGTGTCATCAGAGTGGGCTGGAGTGTCCAAAGGAGACGTTATTTTGAAGATGGAGCTCCAAATGAGCTTCGAATGCCAGACAGCATTTGGATGGGGAAAGAGAATAGAAAATGCAAAGATTTAAGGTTTCAGTTACTCATTTACAAGTGCCCCAATGAACTATTTGAACCACTTGCTGATTCAGTCCACTACTGAACACTTGGCACTTGTCCTACGCCATTTTACCTTTTCTTATACTGTTTTAATCAACAAGAGGAAGCCCTGACCTTTTGAAGAAAAAACTGTATTTGCCTTTTATACCCATATTTATAATCTTACAAAAAGATTTGTTTCCAATTGTGGTAGAGATATTATTCCCTGTCTCCTGGACTGAGAACTTCTGTCTCTAGCATGGAATCCAAATCCTAAGCTTTAGAAACTTAGTAACAAGCTTTACTCTATTCTTCCCCAAACACCAAATTGCAATCGAAAATATTTTTAAAGCTACAAGTTAGTATTCCTCAAGTTCTCTTCTGGTTTTTCATGCTGTCCAACACAGTCAAAATATTTTATAATGTCAAGTCTAAAGATCCTGGAATATATTTACAGCATAGCTCTCTGGTAGAAAGAATATGTGTAGAAAGCCATGTTTTGAACCGCAGAGTTCCACATCTGTGTCAGAATCAAAGGCATACACCAGAACTAATTTACTGGTGTGCCATGAGATCATTTTGCATGTTCTCTTAAAGTTATGAGGTGAAAATCTTGTTAGAATTCATGTTTTAGGCAGAAACTGGCTCCGTTTTTTAAATGATTTGTGAATAAGAGGGCTGAGGTAAGGCGAAGAGGAATAGAACTGCTTAAAAACTCCCTGGGCATGATGTGCAAGGTTTTTCTTCTATTCTGTAACCTTCTCCTATCCATACCTTATTTCTATAAACTCGTGCTTACATGAGGCCGTCAAATATATCCTCAACTGTTAATCCAGGTGGTTGCTAACTAGAGTTAATCCCTTCTAAAACTAAATAAATTTTTATATGAAGCTGGAAAAACACAAAGCCTTAATCCAACTGAATGAATACACAATGATTAATGTGATGGACCTGACATTTTGGAGCATGAGGTTTTGTCTGGTGCTCCAGCAAATTAAATTATTTAGATGGAAACACACCCTCCCTGTCGAAAACTGCAGCCAATCCTGCTGTAGAGATGTTAACACATTAAAGTCATTGTAAACAGCAGCCTTATGTTTGGAAAAGATTAAAGTAAATCCTTGGAGTAACGTTTTGAAATTGGAAATTGGATTTGGAGCAGGCTGAGAAATTTGTTTAGAAATGGAAATGTTCTTAACTTGGAAATATTTTGATTTATTTGTCAGGGAAGGAGGGAAGGAAGGAAGGAAGGAAGGAAGGAAGGAAGGAAGGAAGGAAGGAAGGAAGGAAAAATAGGAAACTAGAAAATATATATCCCTCCTCTTGATGTGGAGGAAAATGACTAGGCTACTGGAGCACAGAGAATGTCGTTGTGTGGAAGAAAATGTCTTAATTAAATATAAAGTAATCCTGGAAAAAATGATAAAATAATCCAAGGGTGTTGCTTAAAGTGTTCACCTAATTTCAATGATGAGACATTTATAATAAATCTTGCTGATAAAATAAAATATTATTGAAATTTGAAAGCATTTACAAAAGATAAGCAAATAATTATATCTTGACTATCTTGACATTCATTTCCAAGGAATGACACATATAATTCCCTTGACTGTAAGACTGATATTTCATACTCACTTAGATTTCTGAATATTTTACCTTCAAAAGGTAGGAACAGATAGATTCATGAAGTTATCGATGGTAAAGACCACATTTGATTCTCCATTGGAAAGAGAAACACTTTAAGCATGGTTATTTTCCAGATACTAGGCTTATATGCAAACATCACAGAACAACAGAACATTCTCCTGAGGATTTTTTTCAGTAAGGAGCCAATTCTCTTCTACTTTTCAAATAGTATCCCTTAAAATTGCTAATTAAATTTATATGATGCCCAGGCTCTAAAGCTGAACTGGGCACATGATCAAACAAAGGAAAATTCCAGAATTTCAAGCCATGTATACAGTAACGTTAATGCAAGAAGATGGGGAAATTTTCAGAGTCAGGCAGAAATGCAATTGATTAGACTTGGGTCAGAGAAGCCAGTCACTTTTGATGACAGCTGATATGGACAAAACGCAAACTCAAAGTCCAATACATGAGGCCAGGAAGAGTGTAAAAAGAACAAAGCTGGAGCAGAGTGCTGGTGGATTCAGAAAGGTCTGTGACAGACAAACCTGAACACTGTGTTCAACAAAGAATATGTGGTTTATAAACAACGCATATACATTGGGTCTGCAAAAAAGTTCATTTAGTTTTTTTCCATAAAATAAAAGACACATATTCCATTTTCATCAATAACTTTATTGATTTGAATATTTTGAGTGTGTTGGCTATCTCCTGCATGGTATAACACTGATCGCTCGCAATTAATGTCTTGATTTGATCACTATCAACTTCAACTGTTCTGCCTGACTGTGTGTGAACCATCTTCCATCGAGCAATCTCCAACACGAAACTTCGCAAACCATTTCCATGTATTCAATCAGTCACAGCATCTTCTCCTTACCTGTACAAATAATTTTTTCTTTACATTTCAGTTGCATTTTTACCTTTATTAAAGTAATAAAGCATAGTATGCCAAAAATGTTGCTTATTTTCTTCCATCTTCAATATTAAAATGGCTACATAAAAATTCACCAGTTTTGATGTTTGTTTTAATTGCACACTAATATGACAGCTGTTACACTGCAATCTAACAAAATTGTTTCACATGAAATTAAAGACAATTAAGCTCTACTAGAGCCATTATGTGGAAAAATGCAAACACACTGTTTAGCCAACACAATAGTTGGGCAAATTCCTATTAGACTGGAAGTATTTCCTTAAGAAAGCAGAACTGAGATGGGCACAGCCCTTTGTTTGACTTTCCCGCTGGCTGAGGTGACACTAGCTTTCTGAGTTATCCTGGTGGAGAGCAGTCTCAGTCTGGAATGCGCCTGGAGGGGTCTCTGCCTGGCGTAGGCCTTTGACCCCAAATCTTCCTGTCTAATGATTGTGTAAGTTAAGGAAGGTCTATTCTTCTCCTCTTATTATTTTGGAGGAAAGCACTGTGGGGAGCATGAGATCATGACAGAGTATTTGTGGGATGGACAAGTGCGATATTATACATATGTGTGTCAGAGTATGTGTGGGTATGTATATAGTATATGTGCGTATGTGTGTGAGAGGTTGTGTATAGTAAAAGAAACAAACAGAGGAAGAAGATCTATTATTTCTTATCTTAGTTCTTGGAATTAGCCAAGAATTGCCCTCTTGAAAGTGGTTAGAAGGTAATGTCATCTTGCCACCTACGAGAATCATCCCCCACCCCCATGATGTGTGTCATTCACAATTCACGGTTTTAAAATGACATTATGTCAAATAATCTTGTAGCTTTTTCGTGAAAGGTCCAAGCAGTACTGGGTGAGTTGTTTTCCAGTTTTCAATTCCCCCCGCAGTAGTATCATCTCCTTGCATTAGGTAACATAGGCAATATGGCTGTGCATCAGAGTTCCTACAATTTTTACCATCTTGACCACCCTCTGGAGGCGCTACATTGGGGCAGAACAAATGTGTGCACATTGGATCTGAAGATGCTGGCTATTATAAATGCAGCCTGTGTTTGATAGTGTAAGAGAAGGTCCTGGAAATTAAGGTGGATCAGAGTAGTTACCCAGCTGAAACTATCCAGATGGAACATGATACTTATAAAGAATAAATGGTAATAGAAAAACATACTGGAGTGTGGGTGGAGTGAAGCTTCCAGAGAAAGCATCCAGGCACTGAATTATGACTATGAGTGTCTCCTCTGTTTGGAATGGCAGAAGGAAAGGCTGGCACATGACGTTTCCTCCAGTCTGAGGATTTTGCCTCAGTCAAATCTTTCTTGCAACATTAACTCAAAGATTTCACAGGAGCATACTAGAATTAAAATAAGTGAAAACATGATCAAGGTTACTTGTGCAATGGTCAAACATCTTCACATCATTGTGAACAGAGATTACTAAGTAATCAGTAACTGGCAGTGATGATATTCAGCTGCCCTAGTGACTGTGTGCTGTTAGGATGCCCTTGAAGGAGGTACATGACTAGCAATGCAAAAAAGCTGCAAAGACCCCAGAAATTTCCTCTCCCCGGGGGGAAGCAGTCCATATCCACTCAACTTTTTCTGTTATACTCATGTGGGTGCTGAGTGTGGAGGAATTTTTTTTAGACATTGACCATTGCATTTTTGAGTCATCCTGTGTTGCTCATAATTTGGTATGGTCTGGTATGTATCCTTTTTAAAACTAAGTAAAGTTGTAGTTGGGCATAGCCTTTTGTGTCCTATGAGTGTAATTGTTATTCTACACTCTAGGCCACGGCTGCTGATGGAGCTCAGAGTTGCAGATGGTTTGATTCTTTTGGACTGGAAATTGGCAAGTAAAGCCTTTGGACTCTGATATATCAATGACCTTTCTTTTAATGACTTTGTCAGATCCAGTTTGCATTCATCTCGATATCTCTGCAGCATTCTGAACTTAACCACCTCTCATCCCTGGATCTCTTCTCTTCTTAAATTCTATGATATTGTTCTTGATCTTCTGTTTCTGTCTTCCTGCCTACTGGCTCCCACAAGCAGGTTACCCATTCACACTGCCTGTATTACTTTTCTATGGCTATGTAACAGATTAGCACAATCTTAGCAGCTTAAAATGATACCGGTTATTATCACAGTCTCCACAGGTCAGGAGTCTGGGCATAGCATAGCTGGGTCTTCTACTCAGGGACTCTCAAGGCTGAAATCAAATTGTCAGTCAGGGCTGCAATATCTTCTGACTCTTGGTGTCTCTTTCAATCTTTCCCTTGTTGTTGACCTATTTCATTTTCTTGGGGCTATTGGGATTCATGTCATTTCAGAGCTAGTAGGAGAAAGAAAGTCTGCTGCTTTGAGTCCCTCATCTCTAGACTTTGTTGTAAGGGCTTAACTGACTAAGTTAGGCCCACATAATATAATCACAGGGGATGGTCTTAGAATTCTGTCTGCCACAATACTAAAAGCACTACCTCTGTGCTGATAATTCCAAAATTGGTGTCTCTACTGAACTCGAGGACCATATTTCCTAACGTTGGAATCAGGTTTAAAACAGTGGCTGGTAGGCAGCTCTTTTTGCATATGCATAAAATGCATACTTTTTTTTTTTTAAAAAAAGTTCATTATAACATACTCCAAACCTTAGAATAACAGCAGTAGTGGAAGAATTCAGGAAAAATTTTCTGTCAGTCCAAAATCATTATAGTTGGCTTGGTGAATGTAAATACCAACATTCACTTGATTCTGAGAAGCTAGAAGAACAGCGTCTTGGCCATCCTGAGAAAAGATAGAATATTCTGATCATACTGCTCTCCACATCCTGACTATGGACCTAAAGCTTATGACTATCAAAAAACTTGGTGACTGTCCTTACGCACTTGAGCTCTGCTTTTGATGTTACCAATACATGTTGGTGTCCTTTTTCTACATTTGTTCTGAAAAATATGGCAAAACTTTTGATGTCATGTTGTACCCTGAAAACAATTGTGCATAAGTAGAACCTTTTAGAAAGAAAAGGAACAAGTAAGAATCCTAGAAGCAGTGCAGTTTGGAGGTGGTAGCGCCAATTTAGTATTAGAAAACCAGACATGTGGTAGAAGAAGAGCCTACCTTAATCTGACCAGATAATTTCATATCAGGCATTGGGAAATAGGCTTAAAATAAAGCTACACTGCCTGAGTGCTGTAGATCTGGTAGGAGGCTGTATTTATTCAAAGGCTAGCATTATATCTCTCTCCAAATGTGAGAGACAAAAGACGTATGTCTAAAAACACTGCATACCAAATTAAAAGATGTATCATTCTTACAATTCAGAGGAAAAGTTCACTTAGAAAAATGTTGTTCTATTGCAACCACAACATTCAAAAGGCTATTTGGTTTACTCACATGGAAGTGAGAAACAGTATATGTATATACATGTGTATATATATATATATATAGCTTACTTTGGAAGCTATGCAGTGTCATGTTCCTGTGTTAATATTCCACCCCCCTTAGGTTTCTCACTCATCTTCCTTTCCTTCTGTACTCCTACCTTTGCTTCTCATCTGGCAGTCACTTTACTTGAGCTCATTATCTTTTTATAGTCCTCTTTATCAACAGGACAACAAATTCAACAATCTGGAGTTTATGAAATTCTCCATTTTCAGTTTCAAAAGTATAGTTTTCTTTTTAAATAAAAATGGACTTTCCATTTTCTTTTGGATGTTGTAACAGTACCCCAAATGCAGTATGTATAATGCAGAAGTGACTTTTCCCCCTCAAATCATCTCCACTTACCAATTTCTCTATCACTCTAAACTGTGTTATTCTTTCCCTAGTTACTTTAAAACTCACGGGATTAGAGGCTCAGAATCTTCTTTGATTAACTCCTATATCATTCATTTGATTGTTTTACTAATTATTATTAACTTGCTAGAGAAATTAATTATTTTATACCTATGTTTTTTGGATGCCTCAGGAGCAACCAGTTGAGTTTTGCATACTCCTCTTATTATCATGCCATTAAAATCATAAGTCCATGTAAAGCCTCTTTTTCACAATTTAATTTATTTTTTTGTTTTATCTCAAAACCATACTCTGGTTTTCCTACACTTCTTACTCAAAACTGTTTGATATGTGCTTCTTAATATACATGTATTCTTACAAAATATGCAGAAATATGTATATGGGTTTAATGTATATAATTCTATCAGCTATTAGAACTTATTTTCCTTCTTACTATTTTGATTCAATACTGTTTTTAAAATCTATGGCTGAACAGGAAGAACAAATAGTTCCTTGCTTTGGACTGCAGCAAGATAACATATTATGGATCTTCCTCATTTTTCTTATCTACTTCCCCTATTAATAGGCACTGATATTGCTTCTGCCATTCTGAAAATAGAAATAAATATCTTCCCACAGATCTCCATATAGACCTAGCTCATTAAAATGTGTCACATACACACACCTACAGTACCGTTCGATGAAGATATCATATGAAGTTCATTTAGGAAACCCTGACAAGTATAGAAGTGGAGAGAACACAGTTTCCTTAATGCCCACTGCCAAATAGCTTAGCTTTGGCACAAGTAGTCTGCATGCAACATAGCTAGTGTTCTAGAGAGGCCCACCTCTGTAATGCTCTACATATCCATAGAATAGAGGCAAGTAAAGTCTACTAGTGGCATCTTATTAGAGAAGCAGTGCTTCTAGAGCCCACCAGTGGAATCACGTTCTTTTGTTGTGATACTCAGACCTGCTGAACCAGCTCAAAACAAGAGAAGGAAGGTCCAGGACCAGGCCTGTTTGTATCTCATCAGCCTGCAGAATTTCTCTAGTATATACAATTAAGTATGTGAGTGCTGGGACACAGATAGTCTTAATGTTACTCAGTGTTGCTCATCGCTTTCCACAGAGGTTGTGCTAGTTCACACTTTCACCAACACTGCATGAAAGTCCTTATTTTTTCAAATTATCACCAAGATTTGCTGTTGTCCACTTTAAAATTTTTGTCTGTCTACTGTGTCTAAATTGGTATGTCTGTTTTAATTTTCTTCCCTCAGTTTCACCAAGATTGAACATATGTTCAAATTCTGCAAGTCATTTAGATTTCTCTACCTATGAATTGCTTGCTTTGTTTGAGTTTCCAGCCTTTTCTTATTGATTTGCGTGAGTTTTTGGTATATTCTAGATCTGCCTGTTCGATAGAATTTTCTATGATAGTGGAAACTTCACTGTTAAATACGGTAGCCACTAGCCTCATGTGGCTAGGAAGCACTTAAAATGTGGTTAGTGCAACTGAGGGAATGTAATTCTATTTACTTGATTTAAATTCAAATTTAAATAGCCATATGTAGCTAATGACTATGTATTAGTGTAGTTCTAGAGAATACTCTTTTTTGTCAGTTTTAGAGATTGCAAATATCTTCTTCCAATCTGTATATTTCTATTCATTTTGTCTATAGTTGTAATATGTTAATAGAAATATAAAACTTCACCTTCTAGTTTTCTTCTTGTTATGAAAAGTCTCTTACCCCCTAGACCCAATACTATTGTATTTTTCTATTAATTTCATAATTTTACTTTTATATTTATATATTTTTATATATTCTTCTCTGTGAGACAGTTCTCCAAGACTTATTTACTAAATAGCCCACCTTTTCCCCATTAATTTGTTGTTCCATCTTTATCACATATTTCATTTTTAAATACAGGTCAATTTCTTGGTTCTTTATTTTCTTCCATTGCTGTGTTCACCGTCCTTGGGTAAGTACCATCTGGTCTCTGTTACTGTCTAAATATCCAGCAAGAGTAGTTGTCTTCCTTTGCTGTTTGTGGAACTTATATTTTTCCATATAAATTTTTACAATAAAAATTTGTCAAAAATTCAGCTAGAATATTAATTTTAACTATACTGAATTATAGTTTGATTGAGGGCTAAATTGACAATGTTAAAAGATTGTCATCGCTTCTATTCATGTGGTATAACCCTTTATCTTTTAATATTCTCAATTTATAATTCTTGTCATTCATTTTTATTAAGATCATGCACTAATTCCATAACTATATAAATTATTTATTTTTGCTACTGTAGTTGGTTTTTGGACGAGAGAACACTAGTTTTGTAAGTTAAGTTTATATTGGCAAACTTGGAGAACAATTTATTCTAATGGTATATCTAATAATTCTTCTCTAGAAATGATTGTATCATCAACAAATAATTCTAACTTCTCTTTCTTATCCTCTTCTCTATCTCTCTCCCTTCACCCCTGTCCCTCTCTCCTTAGCCCTCTCTCTCTCTTTGTTTTGCTTTTATTTTAGTTTTGTTTCTGGCATTGGACCCACCCCTTTGTGCTGTGTTACATGCTCACAATGATAGTGTACACAGATAGTGAGCATCATTGTCTTCTCCTGATTTGAAAGGATATTCAGTCAAAGTTTCCCTTTCCAGGGTAATGTTTGCTCTAGACTTTGTATATAATTTGTTATCAAGTTAAAAAATTTCCATTTTTAAAATTCTCGTGTAAAAAACATTGTTATTTGACTTCATAAAATTATTTTCTGGAGATAATCATACTTTTTATCTTTTATAATCAATTTGGTAAGTGTGGTAAATGTACTGATGTCAAATCATTCTTACATTTCTGGAACAAGCCCTACATGATGAGTAGTACAGCTGGATCCTCTGGTGTGAAGAAACTAAAACAAGAATTAAGGTGGTAACAATTTACTTAGAAGATGGCAGTCCAGGACTGTGGGGTTTAGTGAAAAGGAAACTGGCCAGGAGAGATGTGAAGCATCACAGTGTATTGCAGTACAGCACCGGCTACTGCTTCACCACAAGCTCCGACAAAGAAAGGCCAGCAGGATTTTCTGTTGGCTTTTTATTTAGCACATATATTGTCACTGGCAACACTGCAGAGAAATCAAATTAGAGACAGACGAGGAAGAATTTAGCTGCTCAGTGCCTTCTGACCCCCTAATTTCCATTGGTTAAAGTTCAG
Source organism: Carollia perspicillata (assembly GCA_004027735.1). Taxonomy (NCBI): domain Eukaryota; kingdom Metazoa; phylum Chordata; class Mammalia; order Chiroptera; family Phyllostomidae; genus Carollia; species Carollia perspicillata. The sequence goes on along the minus strand of PVKM010021828.1, from coordinate 7,790 downwards.
CCCATGGGGTATTAATATGTCCACACACCTTCGTTGCCCCATCTCTGCCTTGGTTGCTGCTCAGAAAGGTAGATCTCATACTCTAAAGTACAGGTTGTCATCCACATCCGAAGTGAAAGACTGTCCCCTCCTTTATTTTGGAAGGATCTAAGACCACTGGGCCTCTAAGTATGTACCTAAGGTAAGGCTACTAAGTACTTTTGGCTATTTTCCTTCTGCTCTCTGAGACACATGTGTTTAGTAGGAAATCTAGTAGACATATTAATTTCTACTCACCAGGCTCATAATTGCACGTCATTATCAGTGTAATAAACCCAGTAATGTTCATTGGAATGTCAAAGCAATCAAGGTTCCTAAAAACTGTATTATGACGGAGGCAAGGTAAATTAATACAACTCTGAGGCACAAATGAGAGGTTTAAAGAGACAAATTTAATGGGCATGCAGTAGAAACTATCAGGCCCACATCTTTTACATGTTTAATGATGGTACTAATCTCTGTCATTTCTCCAGGAAGCAGCAGCAATTAGAAAAAGCATATTTTAAGGTAAGCAGTTCATATAAACTTCAGCCACTATTGAGAATCAGGGTAAAAAGGGCATAGAGATAAATCAGTCTCCTACAGCTCACCCATTCCCATTGTGCAAATCTTCGGTCCCAGATCTGCCTGTTTCCCAACTCTTCTGTACAATTATAACAATTGCAGATCAATTTCACTCTTCCCCACCTCTTCTCCCATATCCCCATTAAATATCGTAGAGAGTTACAGATATATATTTCTATAGTTAATTTGGATTAACAGCAGGAATTTAGAGCCAAGAGAACTTCAAATTGAAGTTCTGGTTCTTTACTTTGTTCTTGAGGCATTGCACACCTACTCATCCATCTACTTATTCATTCATTTGTTTATTTGTTCCATGAATTCCTTTTAATAACACGTGCAGTTCTGGATCCAGATCTCAAGGGGGATGAGAGAATTAGACATGGAGACGTGGAGGCCAACTGCATAGAGATGAGCAAAAAAGACTGGAGGCTGCTCAGCAAAAGAGAAGGGAAAAAAGATATAAAGAATGAGTCTCTGGCAGTGCTCAGATTTGGGAGAAATAGAAAAATATATTATTAAAAACAAAGACCCACTTGGTTGCTAAAGGGATAGTTCTTGTGAAACATAAACCCTGCAGAGGTCAGAACATTTCATGTCTTCACTGTATGTGGTTATTCTCAAAATGTGGTCACTGGACCGGTGTTTTTAACATATTTGGGAAGTTTTTAGAGATACAAAGTCTTCTCCTACCCTAGTGAATCAGAAATCTGCAGGCAACTCTCAGAAATATGTTTTATTTTTTAAAGAAGCTCTCTAGCCCTGGCTGGTATGGCTCAGTGGATTGAGCTCCAGCCTGCAAAGCAAAAGGTCACTGGTTGGATTCCCAGTCAGGGCACGTGCCTGGATTGTGGGCAAGGTGCCCACTAGGAGGTGCATGAGAGGCAACCACACATTGAAGTTTCCTCTCTTTCTCCTTCCCTTCCCCTCTCTCTAAAAATAAATAAATTAAATCTTTAAAGAAAAAAAAAGAAGTTCTGTAGGTGATTCTAAGGCACACTCAAACGTGAGAACCACTGCTATAACAAATTACATCCCTTGGCTGGCAGGGGTAATCCATGAAGATCCTCAGGGCCTCCTGGACTGTAATGGACTGATAAGAGAGGAGCTGAAATTTGTCCTCCCAATTCAATGGTTAGCTATAAATGTACACTCTCGTTAATTGAGGGAAAATGTATCCACCTAAAGTTAGAGTTCTGCCAGGCAGAAATTGGGTGTGTGATTATTTATTTATTTATCTATTTATTTGTACCAATTATAGCACCAGTATGGCCTTAAGATACATGAAGAATTTCTAAAATACCTGCTGAATTAGTTCAATTGAGAACAAATCTATATTTGGACTTTAACTAGAAATGTAAAATTCAATAATTTTGCATTAATGTAGAAGGTACTCAAATCTAACCTTTTCTATGGTCGACTTCTCCAGTGCACAACAAAAAGAAATAAAACTCAGATACATGTGACTAGAGTACTGTGAGAAACTCATTGGCAAAAGAAAGATTTAATTATGCATTGAACCCACTAAAGCAGAAATTTTAGAACAACTTTAAAAAGCAAACAAAACAAAACTGGTTCAACCAGGATTCATGCATACATACACTACATTTTAGGGAACAGAAAAGAACTACTGTTAGGGTGTATTATACATACGAAGCATAATAACTCTGGTTAAATTAGTGACTGGTTAAGTGAGTGAGTGTCCACTGTATGCCGGGTGCTAAGACTGTTATGTTATCACATGAAAATTTCACAATCAAAACTTCTGATTTTACAGATGTGAAACCTCAGAATCAGGAAGAGTAAAGACGAGTCCATCATGTAGTAAGGAGTATAGAGTCAGGACTTGATGTATTCATGCTTTAAATCAAAGTCCACGGAATTTACTGTTAGAGTATACTGCCAAGATCTGGAGACTTCAGACTCCTGATACTCCCACTTTCTAATGTTTTTATATTTTGTATACACATGGAATATGAAGTATGTAAGTAGAAACAGAGCAAATCTCTTACTCCATTGTATCAGAGGCCCTATGAAAGCACATTTCTATGAAAACACAGTTACTTAGATAGCTACGCATGAATCCTTCCAGAGCTGATGAAATTCTCCCTCTTCATGGTTATTCATCACAAAGTTGGAGTTAGATGATGGACTCCTCTCTGCATGCACCAAGAGTGTTATTCCTGGGGTACGTTTGGAATGGGAATAGAGATGTGAAGGCATGCAGATTCAATTTGTATGACATATTACAGCATTGTTAGAAAGTCTGTTCTTCTGCATGTCACCTGTGGCATTTTAAGTGAACAAGTCAGTACTACATCTACGCAGGAAGTTCTCAGTAAAAAAGGCTTGAGAAAAAGTGCACAGGGCCATAACATTCTGGTGGCCTTGGCTACTATTCTACTTCGGGTGTTAGTAATGGTACCTACTTAAGGGAGGTTGTGAGTATTAAACTAGGTGTTTCAGGTAACACCCTTAGCACCTCATCTGTCACAGAGACGGTTGGTCAAAAAGTGTTAGTTACCATCGTTGTCATCACTGTTGTCATGTTCTTCATGAGTTTTATGCACAAACACCTACAGCCTTCACACAGCCCACACTGACCCTCACTCACTCACAGTGGCCAGTTTGACTTTACTGAAATAAGTGGACGTGGTGGTGTCTGTCTGAACTGAGGTCCTGCAAACAGGGTGTAAGTGTCTTGTTAGGCCTTTGTGTTATTTCAGACATTTGATAAACTGTGTGAATAGTCAGTCTTTGACCAAAGAGGTAGGATACACATGCTGTTTGGTGTCACTGTGCCTTAGAAGCTGACCCTCTGCAGGGCCAGAAGGGTGTTAGTAAGGGATCTGATTTATATAATTGTAGGCAGAGGGTATATTTGGCTGCAGTGTGATGTAGTAACTGTACCTCCAGGTTTATGTTTTTAAACCAATGTAATTTCAAGGCACTTTTTAAAGTGCTTATTTCTTTTTAACCCTTTTCTATATTTTTAATTGTGAACTTTCTATCACCTAGTCATTATCCAAACATTAGCTAGTTTGTTAGTGAAATAGGCATTTTATTTTTTAATCCTCACCTAAGGACGTGCTTATTGATTTTAGAAAGAGGGGAAGGGAGGGAAAGAGGGAGAGAAACATCCATGTGAAAGAGAAATATTGTTTGGTTGTCTCATGTTTGCACCCCAATCAGGGGGATCAGACCCACAACCTAGGTATATGCTCTGACCAGAAATGGAACCTGTGACCTTCCAGTTTACTGGACGACACTCCAAACAACTGAGCCACAGCAGCAGGCTTGTTTATAAGAATTCACTCTTAGAAGGGCTTCTCACCATTTAACACTGCAAAAATTCACTGCTGATGCAAAATACAGAGTGAGCAGCTGTGTTGCCTGGAGTGGTCCTACGCCTAAGTCTCCCTTTCAGGTGAGGGGGAATGAACATATAATTGCAGTGATTATCAGAGAGAGATGAAAAAACAAAAACAAAACAAATGTGTCCAGAGTCTGGCCCTGAGTGCAGATATCATGCATGTAAAGGCTTATCTCTCCACCTGAGCTCCCCATTGGTGAGTAAACAAACGTGTTTGCTCAACCTTCATGTTAATCATGAGTGTGAAGCTGTGCACCTGCATCTAGAGACCACAGTGGAAAGCTGCACGGGGGTAATAGGATTTCTATCAGCAATGGAACTAAATAGCATAGGTCAGTGTTCCCCTTTGTCAGTCAGGAGGAGCTGACTGGCCCTGAGCAGGCAAGGTGGTGCCTGGGAGTCTAGACAGCCCTGCAGAATTGGACAGAAATCAGGGAATGAAAGGGAAAAGCATGACAGGAGAGGTGATCCTGCAGGAAGCAGGGCTTTGTGGTCATTTAAATTCATTTCTGGTATAAAACAACTGATTCATTGGTCAGGGGCTGGACTGGAGAATAGGTATAGGCTGAGTTCTAGCACCAAAGGAAACATACAAGGGACATCCATGCTCTTGGCCATCAGCAACCAGCTTGTTATTGGAGATTCAGGGCTTGGAAGAGCAACTTTCTCTATTTCAGTGAGCATCTTTCATCATTATCTGATACTGATGTGCACTTTTCATATGGCTGAAGGAACTTACTTTAGATGAGGGGCTGCCAAACTTCTTTAGCAAATGACCAGATAGAAAATATTTTAGATTTTGTGCTTACATAGTCTCTTCTGCAATTACTCAGTTTTGCCAGTATAGTGTGAGAGGAGACATAGGCAATACATGAACAAATGAGTGTGTCTTTGTTCAAATTATACTTTATTTAAAAAACAGGTATTTGTCTCAGTTTGGTCCATGGTCCATAGTTGCTGACTTCTGCTCTAGAAACTGGTTTTGCTTTCCAAGCCTAATACTACTGATAACAATAGAGGACTAATATAAAATCCATGGTGTTCTTTGATGTTTACAATGCTACCTGTGGTTCTAGTCTCACCAGTGGACTCCTTTGACTCACCAGAATGAAGTTTGAGTAAGCTTCAAGTAAACATGTGACAAATACTGTTTTCCTATTGGTCCCAACTTTAAATATGAGATTATCTCAGTGAACTTTTGGGTCAGGAAAAGGTTTCCCTAAGTTTTGATCATATCCTTATTCTTATCTTCCCCCTGTAGTCCAAAAGTAAGGTCAGATTGTTTTCTTTTTTATCCTCACCCAAGGGCACTTTTTTTTCATTGCTTTTAGAGATAAAGGAAGGGAGAGACGAAGGGAGAGAGAGAAGCATTAATATGAGAGAGAAGCATTGTTTGGTTCCCACTCAGATGTACCCGGACCTGGGATCATATGCAGTTCGACTGGAGGTTGCATTTGCCTGTGCCTGGACAGGGGATTGAACCTACAACCTAGGGATGTGCGGTGACTGGGAATTGAACCTGCAACTTTTCTGTTACTAGATTATGCTCCAACTAACTGAGTCACACCAGTCAGGGTGATCAGAATTTTCATTAAGCAGCCTGGACAAAGGATGAAGGTGAAGTTTTCTTGGTTGAAATACATGTATTCAGAGTTGGCTTCAGCCCTCTGAAAAATCCTCAAAACACCATTAACTAAAAGCTGTTTATTTAAAGAAAAAACTTGTTTTATATTGGTGATAATTCTATCTTTCAGAAATTTAAGGAAAGAGGTCCTGTTGCAGGATATCCTTAAGAATAATAAGGTAAGAATGGATTGGAAATGTGAATCGAACACAAAATTGAGAAAAATACGACATCATCTGAGATTTCCGTTGTGTTCAAGAATAGTTGGTTAGAATAAAATATGTCAACTAAGAAAGCAGATTTTTTTCCAAAGAGGAAGATATGGGAAGAGGAATTTAGAAAAAAAATAAAGATAGAAAAGATTTCTGGTCTTCAATCTCTGGCAAGAAAATTAATAGACAGAAAAAGACATTTGTTTGAATGAATGATGACAGATCTCTTAACAAGATCATACTTTCTCCTGGGTCCCTTAAAGAACCCGACATCGTGATTCCAAAAATAGTAAGCATGGGTTTCAGACAAAAGGTCAATCCTTTTCTTAGGCGTTACTCATCCCATATTTCAGTGTATTTTTTAGCATTTTTGAAGGTCCCTTGTCTTAGGGATGCTTGTTAAAAATTCCACAGCCTTGACCCCCACTCTAAAACAATTGAGGTAGAATTTCTAGGAATATGAACTTGGACATCTGTGATGTTAGTGGACACTTTCATGAATCTCAGTCACTCTGAAGTGTGAGAACCACCCCCACTTCCATCCCCTGGAAGAAAAACCTTCCCCCATTCACTGAGCAAGTGTTACTCAGCAACATCTATGGAAAAGGCACTACTATTGACTGAATCGTGTCTCCCCCAAAATTCACATGTTGAAGCCCAAAATTTGGTGTTAGTGTAGCCTTCAAAGAGGTAATTTAAGGTTAATTGGGTCATAAGCATGGGGCCCTAACCCAATCTTTGTGGTGTCCTTTTAAAGCAGAGGACATTTGGACACTCCAAAGGGCACCATGGATATATGTGCACCGAGGAAAGGCCATGGGAGATCACAAAGAGAAGGCAAGAACCTGCAAGCCAGTGAGAGAGGCCTCAGGAAAAAATAAACCTGGCAGCACTTTGACCTGGGACTTCTAACTTCAAGAACTGTGAGAAAATAAAATTTCTATTGTTGAAGCCCACCAGTCTGTGGTATTTTTTGTGGCAGCTTCAGCAAAGAGGCAACAGCTAAGAAAATACAAATCTAGCATTTAGGAAGATGAGGGTGCAGTATAAGAAAAGGTCTGGCTAGCACTTTCCACCAAAGACTGAAGTCTGTGTTTCCCCTTCGAGAGCTGAAACACCAAAGAGGTCTCACTGGAGCAGAGTGGAGCTGAGCAGAAGAGAGGCCTGGGCCCAGGGCCACCTCACGGCTGTGCTTTTTTCACAGGGCCTTGCTCTATCACTGTTGAGCTGTTGTCACGGAATAAAGGTTCCTTCTTCAATGAATCCCCCTCCCCCCAGAAAAGAAAGAAAAGGTCCAGCCACATGCAAACTTCACCACGAAGCAAGGCAGAGCATGGCAGATCTGAGAGGAGCACCTGTGACAGTAAGGTAGAGGGGTCCCATTCACAGAGCTAGTTCTCTGTGTTAGTGCTTTATGTAAACTACCAAATCGAATCCACTCAATAACCCTCAGAGATAAAATTTATCATCATCTCCATTCTATAGATGAGGAAATGGAGGTTCAGAGGAATTAAATATTTAACATTAAGTTACCAAGCAAATAAGAAGCACACTGAAGACTTGGACCCCTGTTTTTCAGTTATCATAAGTGAGCCTCTTAATACTCAGCAGGTCAGGGCTCAGTGGTTGGCCAGAAGAAGCACTCTTCCAGGCTGGTCTGCAAATAGTGACAAAGTTTAGAACATCTCTTATGTGGTGCTGATACTAGGTCACCGAAAGAAGCAAGGACTGCTCAGATATACCAAGAAGTTCTAGGGGCCTAGCTTCATGCCCCAAGTCCTCATGTATGGTGAAGATGCAACCTCACCCATCAGTCCCTTTCATTGGTTTATTATATATATTGAGAGTGTTAAATGAAATAACTCAGCAAGAATTCAGCAAATGTTAGCAGAAATGACAATCAGGGTGCTGGGTAGAGTCCTACAGCATGTAGAAAAAGACAAGCAGGGCTGAAGAAAAGGGGAGGAGTGGGAAGAAAAGG